>JADRCC010543223.1:0-12115 GCA_019843855.1 Hylomyscus alleni
AGAGGTCAGGACTTTTTCCTAAGAGTATTGCTCGCAGTAAGAAGCGTTGCTCTTAAAGAGTAAGCGCTATTATTGCCTCCTATCCGTGTCCATCAGAAGCCCCCTCCTGACTAGCTTCGTTCCCACAGGCAACTGCACCTACTATCTCATGCCACCCGTGTATATTCCAGCAGAGTTTGAGCCAGACCCTAATGTCCACTTCTTCCAGCAAATAAAATTGCTTGACTTCCAACTTCTGAGGGCCTGGGGAAGACAAGAGCCTTGTGTCTCTAGGCTCCTTCTCAGCAGTTAGCTTGGAATCTGCCCACAGCGGGTCACCCCGGGGAAGTCCCTTCCTCACACCCACGCTGGGAATTCTCCAGGACAGAAGAGAGCTCTGCACACCTCAGCTCACCCTGCCTGCCCCCAGGAAGACTCACGCTTGCGCATGCCCCTACCCTATCTCCTTCCAATCCTGTGTCTAGAGAACCTCCTGTGGCAGGAGTGTCCTCCAGGAAATCATCAAGCTGAGAAAGACTTCTGCATTAAAACCTCACTTGGCGCTGGGCGGCGGTGGCGCATGCCTTTAATCCAAGCGCTTGGGAGGATCTCTGAGTTCGAGGCCAGCCTGGTCTACAGAGTGAGTTCCAGGTCAGCCAGGGCTATAAAGAGAAACCCTGTCTCGAAAAACAAGTTAGAGTAAAGATATGTTCAAGCTTCTAAGCGACTGTCTACTAATGATGTGACCTTGGGCAAGTCACTTAATCATGCTAAACTCCCTGTTCCTCGACTGTGAATTTATCATCTATGCCTGCTGCCCGTATGAAGGGAGAGTGAACCCAGCCACCTCACCCCCTATTACAGATGGAGCCCAGGCATCACACAGGCAGCTGGCCGGAGACACACCTCCACCCTGGTCCCCGAAGCAGCCAGAACTCCTCAGCTGCCACTCAAGTGAAGGTGGGAGTCTGGACTTCACTGCAGAGAGAAATTTTAGGGTAAGCCAGTATGACACATAGTTGGGGCTTATTAAGAAGGCATACCAGCTTGAAGAAAGAGAGGGGTTCAGCTCAGAGATAACCCACACCAGGTCTACAGGTGTATGGACCTCTCGAGGAGGAGTCCCCCTGCAGTGTCTTAGTGGTAGCCACAAATACAATCTTGGTAACTCTCAAGTTACATCTCACAGCATCACTAAGAAGCCCCCCGCTCCCCTCCCCTCTTTTTCAATAGATGAGGTTAAAGTGTGGCTTCATCGGCACCTGGACAGGATTGTTAGCTGAGAAAGAAGATAAAACCATGAGCCACAGGGACCGTGGAAGGGGTTAAGGCCTGTCCCTTACTATAAATGGTGTTTCTGGTGAGATTCCTCAAGAACTGCAGGTTTACAGGTAGGAGAGGAAGAAAGGCCGAACCCGCTTCTGTCTGAAGCATGGTCATCGATGCTTCAGCGTCTCTATGTAAGATGAATGCTGTCTCTCTGGAGTTCACCTCGCCAGCAGGTTTTTTTGTTTTGTTTTGTTTTTTTGTTTTGTTTTGTTGTTTTGAAGCAGGGTTTCTCTGTGTAGCCTTGGCTGTCCTGGAACTCACTCTGTAGACCAGGCTAGCCTCGAACTCAGAAATCCACCTGCCTCTGCCGCCCAAGTGCTGGGAGTCAGCAGTTTCGTTAACTGCACTGGAACTCCTAATTCTAAGCTGGTGAGAAACTTCTTCTTTCCCTTCCTTTCTTTCTTTCTATTTCATTTCTCTGTATAGCCCTGGCTGTCCTGGAACTCACTCTGTAGACCAGGCTAGCCTCAAACTCAGAAATCCACCTGCCTCTGCCTCCCGAGTGCTGGCGTCAAAGATAAATCACTATGCCCAGCCCCAAAGCAGAGTTCTTACCAAAGTGCTTTTCACACAGCAGCTGTCAATAATGGCTGCCTGCAATCATTTAGACAACATTCCTGGGCCCCTACAATGACCAAGTATGAATCCCCCTGCCTCAAGAGTCTTTCTGTTCAAAGAACAGTCGAATATACTAACAACTAGGCATAAAGAGAAACAGAATCAGGCTGATGTGTATGGTTCAGTGGGAGAACGGAGGCTCTGAGTTCATCCTTAGCACCATCAGAAAAGAAAACCAGAATGAACAAGCACATTATGGAGAGAAAAAATCAAGGGCTGCTTTGGGAAGTAGGAAAATGAAAGCTGATCCTTCATTTTCTGCCAAGGGAGAATGTAAGCCTGGCCTGGCCTAGCCTGGCCTGACTGGCCTTGCAGCATCTCGGTGTTAGCTCCTGGTTTCCGACACCATAACACTTCAAATGAACTCTGACCTCCATACCTGTGTATGTCTGAGAGAGAGGCCCATACTCTCTCTGTCTCTGTCTCACACAAATAGACAAGCAAACGAAGAGTTAAAGCACTGGGCTTCAGTGCAGCCTCTGGGAGTGGTGTGCAAAACTGGTGAGGGTTGGCTCACAAGAACTGAGTTTATAAGCTGTTTATTAAACGTGATCATTGTTGCCTGGCAGTGGTGGCGCATGCCTTGAATCCCAGCACTTGGGAGGCAGAGGCAGGTGGATTTCTGAGTTCAAGACCGGCCTGGTCTACAGAGTGAGTTCTGGGACAGCCAGGGCTACACAGAGAAACCATGTCTCAAAAAAAAAAAAAAAAAAAAAAAAAGTCAGTCATTATTAAATATTGAACTTGATAACTTACAATTAAATACATTATACTGAAAATGAGGGCAGTATGTTCTCAGCACCTACCACTTTGAGATTATTACACAGCAGTTACTTTTCCCTCTGCTCCCATTTTTTTTTTTTTTTTGGTTTTTTTTGGGGGGGGGGGTTGTTTTTTTTTTGTTTGTTTGTTTTTTTGCAACAACTGTATCTATCTGGTAACTTCACGCTGATGTAACTGCTTTTCTCTTCCCAGGGCTATAGCCAGCTGTTCCTGTTGAAATTGATCACAAAGGAGTATTTATAGCACAGAAACTCCCCTGTGCTATAAAACACCACCTTTTCTTCTTTGGTAGAGCCAGCTAACCCTTGGGAGTCATTACCATGAGAGATGTTTCCCCTATGCCTGCAAATCACAGCCCTTGGTCCTTAGTGCTAGCTTATTATACTCAATTAAGCAAGGTTGGTTTCTTGGTTATTGTTACAAATTTGATTAATCTAGATGAATTATTAAAAGAACACACCTCTATTAAGCCTAAGTAACATTTTTTAAATTATTTATTTACCTTATGTCTATGAGTACACTGTAGCTGTCTTCAGACACACGAGAAGAGGGAGGGCATCAGACCCCATTACAGATGGTGTGAGCCAGCATGTGGGTCCTGGGAGTTGAACTCATGACCTCTGGAAGAGCGGTCAGTGCTCTTAACTGCTGAGCCATCTCTCCAGTCCCTAAGTAAGTATTTATGTAATTGTGAAAGAAAAATAATTTAGTACGAGCCAGGCGGTGGTGGCACATGCCTTTAATCCCAGCACTTGGGAGGCAGAGGCAGGCAGATTTCTGAGTTCGAGGCCAGCCTGGTCTACAGAGTGCGTTCCAGGACAGTCAGGACTACACAGAGAAACTCTGTCTCGAAAAACCAAAAAAGAAAAAAATAATAATAATAATTTAGTACATAAAAGCACTTAGAGAATTGCTGGCATGCCTGTAAGCCTAGCATTTAGAGGCAGGAAGGTGATATGTTCAAGGCCAACACAGACTACATGGAAAATTCCAGGTTGGGCTATACAATAAGAGAGTCTCTTTCTCCCCAAAAGAAATTCTTTTGAATAACATCTCATAGTTGCTTTTGGGACTATCTATTAATAGATAGTCTATTAATCTAGGAAATTAATATCTTGAAAGTGTTTTTGTTTCCTAATTTAAAACATATACTAATACTATAAAATGTTCATAAAAAGTGTTCTTTCAATGGGCAGTGGTGGCACACACCTTTAATTCCAGCACTTGGGGGGCAGAGGCAGTCAGATTTCTGAGTTCAAAGCCAGCCTGGTCTACAGAGTGAGTTCCAGGACAGCCAGGGCTATACAGAGAAACCCTATCTTGAAAAACCAAAAAAAAAAAAAAAAAAAAGTGTCCTCTCCATTTCTGAGGAGGAGTGTTGGAGCCATGACTTTCAAAGCATAGTTCATCCCTGCTTGCACGAGTCTATCCTGCTACATTTATAATTAGAGATAAAAAGAAAAAAAAGGACGTTCCCCATGCACCAATGAGACATAGAACCTTAGTCACGTATAAATCTGCCCTCTTACCTGTCGGAAGTTGACTTTTGTTTCATAAATCTTGGGCTGAGCAGTCTGCTTTCATGAAATCACCTGTCTGCTAGGAGTTGGGGGTTCTTGCCCAGGTGCCTCTTAAGACTGTCAGGTGTGCGTGATATGACATCAGTTCCTTGGTGGCAGGCCTTCGTCCTGAGGTTGTCAGTACACTTGCCAAACCTCCTCCTGCTTCTCCTTTTGGGTTTTCCTTAAAAGGCTGCTATCCTTTTCTGAGGGTACACTCTTCAGTCAAACTGGAGCAGGGAAGCAGACATCTATTGTCAGTAAAACTGAATTGCTTCCGGTATTTAAAACAGAATAACCAGCAGTGTGAGAATGGTGTCGAGCCAGGTCCTTGAGTCCTGAGAAGCACAGGCAGGGTTTCAGTGTGATGGTGAACCTCTGTGGTGGTTCCTAGAAGACCCGGGAGCTGACAAAGAGCAGGTGAGGCGGAGGTCTCCAATTAGAAGAGAAAGCCTTACACAGGAGTGTGCGGTCTTGCCTGGCTGTGCCTGGGTTCAGCGGTCAGGCAGCTTCTCTGGTCACTACTTAGAACAGTAAGGCAGGTTTTCAAGAGACAGAGCCTTGCTTCCATCTGTGTGAGTAGAACATGTTTATAGCTTTATAGAACATGTTTATATTTTTTAAAAAGATTTATGTATTTACTTATTATGTATGTGAGTACACACTGTCACTGTACAGATAGTTGTGAGCCTTCATCTGGTTGGTTGGGAATTGACTTGTAGGACCTCTGCTCGCTCCGGTTAGCCCTGCTTGCTCTGGCCCAAAGATTTATTATTATAAATAAGTACACTGTGGCGGTCTTCAGACAGCTAGGATTGTGGTTGCTGGGATTTGAACTCGGGACCTTTGGAAGAGCAATTGGTGCTCTTACCCACTGAGCCATCTCACCAGGCCCCAGCTGTTCTATTTTTAAGTTGGAGCTGCCTATGAATCCAGGGTCTCCATTTATGTCTGTCTGCCGTGGAACCACAAACTGGTATGGTCCCCTGTGGGGACCCTTCTCCGCATCTGGGTGGGCCCAGGCTTTCCCATAATATGGGGATTTAGTTTAATGGCTCCCCTGGAGAGTGAAGGCACTGACCCCTGGCCCCTTAAGCATCTCCTAAAATCTAGTTTTGCTTGTTAACAGTTGCCACTGACACCCGGGAGACACTCGTAATTACATCTTGTCCTCACACCATCCCTGTCCAAAAGATCTCTCAAGCCAACATAAAATCTTCCTACTTATAAATTTTTTATTTTTTCCATGACTCTGTATTTTACCTAGGCCTCAGGCACACAAAGCAAGTGCTCTGTTATTGAGCTACATCTCCAGCCCTTAATTTTCAAAATTATTTTAGCCAGGCCGTGGTGGCGCTCGCCTTTAATCCCAGCACTTGGGAGGCAGAGGCAGGCAGATTTCTGAATTCGAGGCCAGCCTGGTGAATTCCAGGATAGCCAGGACTATACAGAGAAACCCTATCTCGGAAAAAAAAATTATTTTATATGTATGTGTGTTTTGCCTACATGAATATATGTATATCATGTGTATGTCTGGTACCCAAGGAAGTCAGAAGAGGATGCTAGATCCCCTGAAACTGGAGTTATGGATCGTTACAAGCCGCCATGTGTTGTGGGAAATATTTAAAAAATAGAACTGTCCTGTTCCCGTGCCTGTGTTACCAAGTCTCTGCCCCGGCGGCCTGATGGGCCATGCACTGTCGGACAAGGGCCAACCTGTTTTTATCTCGTGTAGAACCTCGGCCCAGAGCTCCTGAACTGTCTCCACACAGCTCGCTAAGATCTCACTAGCGGGTCGTTACCATGCCAACCCCGACCTTCTTTTTTTGTTTTGTTGTTTTTGGAGACAGGGTTTCTTTGTGTAGCCCTGGCTGTCCTGGAACTCACTCTGTAGACCAGGCTGGCCTCAAACTCAGAAATCTGCCTGCCTCTGCCTCCCAAGTGCTGGGACTAAAGGCGAGCGCCACCACTGCCCGGCTCCAACCTTCAAAAACCACCACCACCTTTGTGGTGTACCTCAGGCAAACCAGCCGTTGCGTGGAGGAAAACACCACACAAACTTAGTTCAGAAATAACCGTAACTCAACTGGGCGCAGCAACTAAAATCCTTGTAAACCCTATTAAATCTGATTCTTCCGGTGGCAAACCCTGATGGATCCACCATAGAAACCGGGAGACACTCGGCCGGGCGGTGGTGGCGCACACCTTTAATCCCAGCACTTGGGAGGCAGAGGCAGGCGGATTTCTGAGTTCGAGGACAGCCAGGGCTACACAGAAAAACCCTGTCCGCTTCCTCTCTTCCTCTCTCCAATCCGGAAGTCCCGCCTTCTGGCCCAATGATTGGCTCCTTTATTTATTAGGGGATTAGTTCACAAGAAGTCACCTGAGTATGACTCACTCCTCGTCTGCAGCACCTCCCAGGAGAGAGGAATTAGCATCAACATTCAAACAGCATCCACAATAGCTGTGTGGGTGTTCGGACTCAAACCCAAAGAACCCAGGTCCTCTGAAAGAGCAGCAAGTGCTCTAAATCACTGATCCAACTCTCCAGCCTTCCTCAATTTTTGTGTTTTTCCTCTATGTGTCTTTGGCTCTATAGAACAGTGTGGCCTTGAACTCATAGCCATCTGTTTCTGCCTCCAGTGACAATATAAACACGAGTGCTGCTACACCAGGCTCCTTAGGGGGTTTTTTGTTTTGTTTTGTTTTTTTAAATTTATTTATTTATTATATGTAAGTACACTGTAGCTGTCTTCAGACACCCCAGAGAATCTCATTACAGATGGTTGTGAGCCACCATGTGGTTGCTGGGATTTGAACTCAGGAAGAGCAGTCACTGCTCTTAACCACTGAGCCATCTCTCCAGCCCTGTTTTGTTTTGTTTTTGTTTTAGGAATCATTTTACTGAAAAGTGTTTAGCTAACTTTTGTTCATAAATTTGATATGGTAGGTAATAAAGAGGTTATTAGACATGCAACTGATTTATGTGATAAATACCGTGAGACATTTTTATTTGTTGAACATATAAAGATTTGCAGGCCACCTATATTTCCAATAACTGTCTTGCCTATGCTCTTCTGGATACAGTCACATTGCTATTATTTCTGGACCCAAGCTGCTTATTGTCCAACTTTTAAAATAGAATCTATTACAGTATTATAATTTGCATTTTAGCTTTAAATATTAGTTTATAGACTGCAACCTCTCTATATAAAATGATGTCTTGCCAGGCGGTAGTGGCGCACGCCTTTAATCCCAACACTTGGGAGGCAGAGGCAGGCGATTTCTGAGTTCGAGGCCAGCCTGGTCTACAGAGTAAGTTCCAGGACAGCCAGGGCTACACAGAGAAACCCTGTCTCGAAAAACCAAAAAAATAAAATAAAATAAAATGATGTCTATAAGTGTGCCTGGGTGAATTTATGTTCACCAGCTGTGTGCAGTTTCTTGAGGAGCCCAGAGAAGGGCTTGGATTCTCTGGAGTTACAGGTGGTTGGGAACGACCTGCTATGGATGCTGGGAATTGAACCTGGGTCCTCTGCAAGAGCACTAAGGTCTCTTAACTGCTGAGCCATCTCCCTTGCCCCCTCACTTAATAAAGTTTGGAAGATAAAATGAGACATGATTTACTTACATCCCGTTAGGCATTTTATTAAATTCTACTCTGGGGAGTTGGTGAGATGGCTCAGCAGGTAAGAGTACTGACTGCTCTTCCGAAGGTCCTGAGTTCAAATCCCAGCATTTGGCTGGCTCACAACCACATATAATGAGATCTGACACCCTCTTCTGGAGTGTCTGAAGACTGGTACAGTGTACCTATTTATAATAATAAATAAATCTTTGGGCCAGAGCGAGTCGGGGACTGAGCAAGTGGGGTCTACCGGAGCGAGCAGAGGTCCTAAAAGTCAATTCCCAACAACCAGATGAAGGCTCACAACTATCTGTACAGCTACAGTGTGCACTCATGTACGTAAAATAAATAAATAAATGTGTTGCTTGTGGTCTTTGTAGCCCTATGTTTCAATATTTGCTCACTACAGAATGTCTTGCCTTTCAAACATGGTGCGGTTGACGAGACTTCAAATGTGAGGGGAATTGGAACCACAAAGAGGCTAAAGTAAAGCCAGCCATCCCTTTGTTAGCAGGGATGGGTAGCGCGGACATAGGCTAGAGCACATGAAAGCACTGGGCACCATGACTTCTCGGACAGGTGGGCAGACAGCAGGCAGCCCTTCCCAGTGACTTAGTTGTAGTAAATATGTTGGAATGGGGGAGGGGAGGATGATTCGCTTTGATCATAAATTGGGTACAAATGAGGTTTCTCTCATTCCTGGCAGCTTCCATGCTTTGTGGCTCCGTGGTGGAGGAGGGAATAGAGCTGGTATGTGGGTTGGAGGTGAAGGGAACGGGAAGGAGACTGAAGAACCCTCCGTCCTGCAGGTCAGGGAGGCCTGGCCAAGGTCCTGGTAGCCCTGCTGGACTTATCTCTACCCAGAAGCAGCCTCACTGCTGCTCCTTACAGACGATCAACTTGAACGTACTGAAGGATGGAAACAGAAGATACAGCCGCCTGATTCTTGTGTGTTTGTGTGTGTGTGATTGTGTCTGTTTTTCTCTCTCTCTGTCTCTCTTTGTCTCTCTCTGTCTCTCTCTGAGTGTGTGTGTGTGTCTGTCTGTGTGTGTCTGTCTGTCTGTGTATTGATGTGCAGAGGTTACAGGTCAACCTTGGGTGGCGTTCCTGTGCTGCCATCTGCCTTTCCTTTGAATCTTGTCTCTCATTGGCCTGGAGTTCTCTAATTAAGCTAGACTGACTGACATCAAATCCCAGAGATCTTCCTGCCTCTGCCTCCCCAGCACTGAGCTCACAAGCTGGGCACCACCATGCTATGGCTTTTTCTCATTGGTTCCTCTGATCTAACTCAGGTCTTCATACTTGAGTGGTAAAGCTCTTTCCTGGCTGTGAAATCTTTTGGGCCTCTTGTTTTTTTTTTTTTTAAGAGATAAGATCTCACTTTTATTGCTCAAGCTAGTCTTGAGCTCCTGAGCTCAACCTGTGCAGTAGCTGAAACTCAGGACCCACACCGCTGTTCCTGGTTCTTGGATTACTTTATTTTATTATGGTTGTTTTACACTAGGGGACCCTCAGGTGCTCCTGTCCTAATCAAAGCTGAACTCCATTCTCCGAGTACCTAAGAACAGGTGACCCAAGTGGGGCTGGTAAAGAGAGCGCATTGCCCCCCAGCTTTTCTGGGCTGAGCTCACGCTCCTGCACTTTCTGCGTCGTTCTAACACTGACTCTTTCAGAGGTTTTAGTTTTCTGTTGCTGTGACGAATTACCTAAGACGAAGGGCTTACAGGCAAGAAAGGTTTATCTTACCTTGGGGGCCTGTGGATGGCTGAATATCATGGCAAGGAGCATACGTTTGAGTAAAGCTGCTTGTTGTGGAGGCCAAGCAGAAGAGGAACAGAGTGCATTTGAGGAACCAGTACCTCACTTTGAAGAGTATGTCCCCCCAGTGACACAACTTCTTCCCACAAGGCCCTGCCTCCTAAAAGTTTCACTACCATCCAATAGGATTATCACCTAAGAGCCAAGCATTCAATATATGGGCCTTTGGGGGACATGGAAGATCTGAAGCAAAACCGCTAGGAAGTGGCTGGCTTTCTTCTATAGCTTCTGCCTATCTCTTCTTTCCCAGTGCTGGGGACCCATGTAAGCCCCACAAGTGCTTCTTCTCTACACCCAGAGTTCAGGTAGAGTAGAGGCTCACAGCCATCCATGGAACTGAGTACAGGGTCCCCAATGAAGGAGTCAGAGAAAGAACCAAGGGAGTTGAAGGGTTTGCAGCCTCTTGGGACGAACAACAATATGGACTGACCAATGCCCTCAGAGCTCCCGGGGACTCAACCACCAACCAAGGACTATACATGGTGGGACTGATTGTTCTGGCAGCATGTGTATAGTAGAGGATTGCAAAGTCAGTCATCAATGGGAAGAGAGGCCCTTGGCCCTGTGAAGGTTCTGTGCCCCAGTGTAGGGTCAATAAGCGGGAGAGGGTGGGGTGGCAAGCATGGGGAGAGGGGAGGCAACAGGGGTTTGTTCTTGTTGTTTTTGTTTGTTCATTTGTTTGTTTTTTGGAGGTGAAACTGGGAAAGGAGAAATCATATGACATGTAAATAAAGAAAATATCTTAAAAATAAAAGAGCACTCAGGGCGTCTGTGGATGTAGATGATTCAGTATGCTGGACTGCAACACTCTTGGAGGAGGAGGATTCAGTGATGAGGGACCGGCTGCCAAGTCTTACCTAGAACAGGCCTGACCTAAACACACTGTCATGAGCATTGTATCACAACAGATAATGCCACACCCACTCCAGTGGAGTCTGCATGACAACAGTCCCTGAGGAGGAAAAACTTCAAGGGAGCTAGTCTCCTGGAGCCCCTTGGCATTCCCTAACTGGAGAGTGGTCCAGATTTGTCCTTGCAACAGTCGATGGAGGGTGTCTTGCGTGTTAATTAGGTATAAAAGTGCCCTCGTAGAATGATTTGACTAATAGTTAAGCTAAATTGGACGTTGCCTTCTGACCTCCACCAGTGTTCCAATATCCTAGTCTATGCTGAGCGGAACCTCGGCTCGGAATTTTGTAAAGAATGTTATCCATTCAGACGTATTGCCTCCAGCATTGTTAGGGAGATAGTGAAGGAGGTCACACATTGAAGTTTACTGAATAAAAGTTAATTATCCCAGAGCAAGTTAAACTAAGAATCCTCATGACAGTCAAGTATGGCAGACCACATTAGAACTGCAGCTGAGTCACTCCCAGGATTAGATTATGGTATTATTCTTGGTAAGGTTAGCAAGAATGGGACCCCTGGGGCATATTTCTGCTAGCCCAGAGGATTAGCAGAGTTGGGTGTTTACTAAGGACTAAGGTGTTTACTAAGGCTATATAATAGACTGAATGGAAACTATCTACACCTGGTTTTTAAGATTAAGATGACCTTAGAAAAAGGTGACTTTCTTTCAGTTGCAACCTCTGCTTAGTTCCTGTCAATTTCCATGAATAAACTTTTCTATAGAACCATCCTGCTTCAGATGACCTCGATGTACCTTGACTGGTATATTATCTAATTTCCTTTTGTCTTCTGTAATAAAAATCTAATGCCATAAAAGTCTAAGTCATAAAAGTCTGTCTGTTGCCTATTTTGAGAAAATACACTCAGATTCAACACTCCCTTGTGTCCATGTCCGTGTCTGTGTGTCTTTTTTGCCAACTCCTTGCCCGCCTGATTACCAGGACCCCGATTTCTCCTGTGGGTTGAGGGACCCTCAACTGGCCCAGCCCATGGCAAGATAACACTTTTGTTATATAGATTTGCCCATATTCCAAGCATATAAAAACCATAGAGATTCCAAGAAAATTGAAAATTGACACCTACACAAAAATACAATCCTGTCCATAGCAGCATTCACAAAACCTAAAGGTGAAAGCAACTCAAGTGGGCATTGGTAGATGGCAGATAAAATATAGGGTAGCCCCAGGCTGGAATACTATGCAGCCATGAAGAGGAACGAAGCATGATGGATCTTAAAACAACCCTCAGAACATAAAATAGATTTGTGGTTATCAGGAGAGGGAGGAACTGAAAGACTTCTCATAGGTACAGAATTTCTCTCTGAGGAATGTATATGAATATACCAAAGCTCCTTCACAGTGATGAATTTCTTTTTTTTTTTTTTTTTTTGGTTTTTTAAGACAGGGTTTCTCTGTATAGCCTGGCTGTCCTGGAACTCACTCTGTAGACAAGGCTGGCCTCGAACTCAGAAATCTGCCTGCCTCTGCCCCCC
>JADRCC010543225.1:0-11885 GCA_019843855.1 Hylomyscus alleni
TCTCTCTCTCTCTCTCTCTCTCTCTCTCTCTCTTGGTTTTTCGAGACAGGGTTTCTCTGTGTAGCCCTGGCTGTCCTGGAACTCATTTTTAATCATTTTGGAAAAGGGAAGGAATATAGATGTATTCTAAAATTAAATTTAACCTGTAATGAAACTGATGCTTAATGAAAGAAATGTAACAAAACAATGATATCTGTATCATATGTTTATTAAAACATTCCTAAGCCATCTTTATAAAGTAACTGAAGGTAAGGACCCAATTTTGAAGAAAAATAAACATAATAAAAATTAAGGAGATTTGAAAAATAATGAGTTCAAATGGAAACTACATGAGAACACTTATATAAAACTATTATTACTTAAGTGTACCATATTAAAATAAATGAATTAAACATTTTAAGAAAAAATTTAGATAATTAGTTCAATCTAAAAACATAAATAATATGCATGATTTATATAGCATAATAAAATGGCTCATGGCTATTTTATGAATTATTTAGTTTTTAGTTGTCCTATATTCTCAAAGTACAAACTAAAGGATTCTGAATAATGGAGAAGAAATTTCTTTTCTCTTTTTTAACAAATTTATTAATTTATTCTATATACAGTATTCTGCCTGAACACCAGAAGAGGGTGCCAGATCTCATGATAGATGATTATTAGCAGGACCTCTGGAAGAGCAGTCAGGGCTCTCCACCTCTAAGCCATCTCTACAGCTTGAAAAGGAATTTTGCTCAAATAATTTGATACTGACATTAACTGCAGCTAACAGCATTAATTTGGTTTTTTTTCTTTCATTAATAAAATTTTGTGTTTAAAGATTACAATTAATTATACAAGACATTTAAAAACATAATGTAGTCCCAATACTTGAAAATCTGACAAATTATATCAAATTAAAATATTAATTTAACATAAAATCTCATATATTTGTCCAAAATATTTCATAACATACCATTCACAAAGTTGATATGATAATCATATATGAAATTCAAATTTAATAAAGTATTATAAAAATCATTATGAATGGAATTTGTATAAATAAAGCTAAAATACTATTATCATAATGAATAATTAAGCATTAAGCATACACTATGTTGAAACTTGCCTTTCGTTTCACCATCATCCCAGAAGAATTCTCCTTTTGCTGCCTGATTTTCGTCTAATGCAACAATAAGACCTAGAGGATTCTTTCGGCTACAAAGTAAAATGTGGTTTGTATAGAATTAAAAATTATTTTGTATCCAATTTATGACATAATAAGTACATTTCAATCTAAGCTTTCAGTTGTATATTAGCATAATTTTTGTATTCATAGTTTTCAATAGAGATATACTTATATAAGTAAAGACAAATTTTATACACTTTAAAACACATTATAAATCTGTGATATTATTTAGTTATTGAAGGATATGCCACCTACGAAATTTAAATTATATAGCGTTCTCATTAAAACCAAAGAGTTAAATGTGTCTGAAGAATGGCTTGGGGTGTTGCATAGATTGATTAATGTTAGAAACCCTCCTGCTACTTGTGAAGATCCATAGTTGGTTACCAGTACTGACATCCCATGAATCAAAACTGTTTGTAACTTGCCTTCTCTGGGCACTAAATACATATTGAGCACATGCAGACAAACAATAAGATATAAAACTAACTAAATAACTAAATAAGAATGTTCATTTCAACACTATAACCTTAAACTGAAACATATTAGGTCTGATAGGAAAATATGGATGTGCTGGCTTAGTTTAGTCAACACAGCAGAGGTTAGGGTCGAGAGGAGGGGACCCCTTTTGAGAAAGTGCCTCCCTAAGATCTAGCTGTAGGCAAGCTTATGGAACATTTTTGTAAATAGTGACTGATGGGGGAATGTTCCAGCCTATTGTGGGTCTTGCCGTACCTGGGCTGCTTTTATTAAGAACCTGAGTTCTACAAGAAACTAGGATGAGGAAGCCATGAGGACCAAGCAAGTAAGCAGTAACCCTCCATGGCATCTTGCATCAGCTCCTCCTCCAGGTTCCAACTCTGCTTGAGTTACTGTTATGACTATGTTCAGGGATGGGTTACAATGTGGAAGTTCCTCTCCAACTTGCGTTTATCCTGGTGTTTCAGCATAGAAGTAGGAACCACAACTAAGACAATGGTATTTTGAAATGTTAAGAGAATTGTAAAACAATTTTAAAAATTACGGCAGAGTTGTCATGGAAGTGATTCATGAGGTCAATTACATATTTTCATGCTGTATCAACATATAATAACACTTCTGAGGGTGTAGGGTCCTATTAACAGTTTTACACAAAATACATTACTTGCAACACGATAATCAAAGTTTGATTCCATTGTTCAGAGAGATCTGCATGATGAGTAATTTTTAAGAACAAATTTATAAAATGGTTTTCCAAATAATCAATTCTGAAAAATCAAACTATGAAACTGCTAACACAAACTGATGTATCTACTAGTATTTCTATGATCTATATTTTCAGAAAATAGAGCCAGTCACTGTTATTCTTAGGATAGAAATGTCTAAAACTGTAAGTCCTTACATACATGTTCCAAGCAACAGGAATACCTCATAGAATACATATCATGAACATAGGAGAACAAGCAATCTTCCTTTATTTTACCTTGCTGTTGTTGTCACATCAGGTTCCTGGGTAGGGATGATATAACCTCCTCTAAGATGTAATCCTATTTTATCTCCTGGAAGGTACATGTCAATCCTTTGTTTTCTCCACGGCCTTTGTCTACCCTAATAGTTAAAGAATGAATATTATTTTTATTGTTAATGTATATTTTAAATCTGCTTTATCATAATTCTGATTTATATATTTTATTTATTATTTATTAATTGATTTCTATGTGATGAAAATAATTCATTCAGATTTCTATGCATAGGAAATTAAATTCATTTTCCTCTAAAATATAAAATAGGATATAGATAAGTAATTTCTTCCTATAATAAGTATCAATTATACGCTTGTTTCATACCATTTTTATTCATAATGCTACCTACAATATAGAAAAAAGTGCATAGTATTCATCTTCAGTGTGGCTCCTTATTCAATAGAATGTTCTCTACACCTACCAATTGTACTGCATAGGTCAGTATTTCACTATTTTAATATGTAAATAATAATGCATTGTATGCAAATCACATTTTCTTTATATATTCTTCAACTGGTATATAGTCATCTTGCTTTGATATACAGCTGTAAACATATGAGCATATAATTTCGAAACATTTCCACCACTGTCACATGTACATTCCAAAGTAACATAATTGAATCATAAGGCATGTCTATCAATAAATACTGGAGAAATTTCTGTCCTATTTTATAGAAATTAAAATAAAGAGTGGTTCTATAGGAGATACCAAAACACAATTTTATGGAAGATGTGATAAATTTTACTATTTTTTCTATAGCAGAGAATTTTAACTATTGTTCAAAATGGAGGATCAAAATTATGACTTTTCCATTTTGTAACAAGAATCATTATTAATGAGGAAAGCTCAAAAGAAATTAAATAACAGGTAATGATATGGGAATGAAAATTGTAATTATATTCATTTGGCCAGTATAAAAATAGACATGCAATGAAACATTACACTGAACTTAGATATGTGCACATTCTTGATGTGTCAATCAAAACATCATATAAAGTGCTTGAAATACAAGCATCAACTTATGTGTTCAGTACACATTGCATACTTTCATAAGGTTGCCATGTTACTTCATAAATATACATAATTAAAATAATAAAGAAGTAAATAACTGGAAAATGATGCACACCAAATAAAGTTTTCTTTCTTTAAGAAAGTCTTCTCAAATATTCTTTCAAACAAAAGTTCCACACATTCAGTCAAGTAAATGTGAAATATGGTTAAGTTTAAAAAACATAGCTTCTTTAAAGATAATCTGAATCTGAAGTGGTGCTATTAACACCATTTTCAAAATATATGCTGTCATGTTGGCTGTTCTAGTTGGCTATAAAAAACAGTCAAAATGATTTATTTTTTTAAAAGATTTATTTATTTATTTATTTATTTATTTATTTATTTATTATGTGTAAGTACACTGTAGCTGCTGTCTTCAGATACCCCAGAAGAGGGCACCAGATCTCATTACAGATGGTTGTGAGCCATCGTGTAGTTGCTGGGATTTGAACTCAGGACCTTCAGAAGAGTAGTTGGCTCTCTTAAGAGTTGAGCCTTCTCTCCAGTCCCATTTTTTTTATTTAAAAATATGTACAACTTTCTGACAAAAAGAGAAATGGAAATTACGAGCAAAGAATTAAATATTTCCATTTCTTTCTAAAAACTCTATAAATTCCATTTAAATATAATATATTTGAGTATTTATATATGACTTCATATTAAAAATTTGGTTCAAGTGTAATGAAGACTAATTGTATACCAATTTTTAGACAGCTCTCCAAAGGTTTAATATTCTTACAATAATTTTAGAAGTTTTCAGCATTCATACACTGTATGTACAGAAGTATATTATATAGATTAGCTATAGTTATATAGATTTAGATGTAGATCTAGTTAAAGATATTCAAATATGTTACTTACTGTTTCATAATCATACCAAGTAGCATCAGGAATATATGCACTCACGTTTTCTACTCCCTTAATTAAGGAAAATCAGTGTAAATGTACAAAATATATATGATAATAAACACATTTTTGAAATCCCAATTCTTAAGAAAGAAGTTTGTCAAGCATTGTTTTAGAATTTCCATTTCTTATGCACTCTCTGATAAGTGGTTATTAGCCCAAAAGTTCGGAATGCATAAAGTACAACCCACAAACCTCAAGAAACTCAAGAAAAAGGAAGATATTTCATTCCTTCTTGAAAGGGGGGAACAGAATACCCATGGAAGGAGTTGCAGAGACTAACTATGGAGCAGAGACTGAAGGAAGGGCACTCCAGCCTGATATAGCTGTCTCCTGAGATACTCTGACAGTACCTGACTAATACAGGGGTAGAGGCTCACAACCATCCATTGAACTGAGTACAGGGTACTCAATGAAGGAGTTAGAGAGGGAACCAATGGAGTTAAAGGGTTTGCAGCCTCTTGGGACGAACAACAATATGGGCTGACCAATACCCTCAGAACTCCCAGGGACTAAACCACCAACCAAGGACTATACATGGTGGGACTGATTGTTCTGGCAGCATGTGTATAGTAGAGGATTGCAAAGTCGGTCATCAATGGGAGGAGAGGCCCTTGGCCCTGTGAAGGTTCTATGCCCCAGTGTAGGGGAATGACAGGGCTGATAAGTGGGAGAGGATGGGGTGGCGGGCATGGGGAGGGGGGAGGCAACAGGGGTTTGTTCTTGTTGTTTTTGATTGTTCATTAAATATTATTTAGAAAATTAAAAAATAAAAATAAAAAAAAAACTAAAAAAAAAAAAAAGAATTTCCATTTCTTAGGAGAAAAAAATGCTTCTCTGTCACTTTACTCCAATAGTTCTAAATTAAAAGGTCTACATTATAATGTAAAATCCGTATTCAAGTGGCAAAGAGACTACTATTTAGTTGGCAATTATAATTCATATGTGCACTTTATTGCTTTAAACCACTTGCTTATTGTGATGCAAAATTATCATTTCTATGTAGTTACATGGACACTAGAGTTTAGAAACATGAAACACTTATATCTCACTTCTCTCGTTTGTTTTATATACTCTCTTTTTTTTCTTTTCTTTTCTTGGATATTTTCTTTATTTACATTTCAAAGGTTATCCCCTTTCCTGGTTTCCCCTCCAGAAACTCCCTACCCCATTCCTCCCTCTCCTTGCTTCCATGAGGTTGCTCACACACACACCCACCTACCTATTCCCACCCCCCTGCCCTGGCATTCCCCTACACTGGGGCATCAAGCCTTCACAGGACCAAGAGCCTCTCCTCTCACAGATGCCCAACAAGGCCATCCTCTGCTAAATATGTCGCTGGAGCCATGGGTCCCTCCATGTGTACTCTTTGGTTGGTGGTTTCGTCTCTGGGATTTCTTAGGGGTCTGGTTGGTTGATATTGTTGTTCTTCCTATGGAACTGCAAATCACTTCAGCTCCTTCAGTCCTTTCTCTAACTCCTCTTTTGGGGACCCCACGCTCAATCCAATGGTTGACTGAGAGCATCTGCCTCTGTATTTGTCAGGCTCTGGCAGAGCTTCTCAGAAGACTCCTATAACAGGCTCCTTTCAGTAAGCACTTCTTGGTATCTGCAATAGTGTCTGAGTTTCAGGACTGTATATGGAATCGATCCCCAGGGGTTCACTGTTTTAAATTAACCCTCTTAGCAGATTTGTAATGTTTATGTCTTCCTAAGTGTGAGCTGTTAGTATTATTATAAGTTTTGATTGAATGTTTTCGTTTATATTTAATAATCTAGATGTGTCAAAGAACTTTGTAAATATCAAATTTCTTTGGAATTTTAAATTTTATTGAGAGATTGTGAACTTGAAGTAGTTCATTGAGCAATAAGTGTTATCTGGGGTCCTAAAAAGTATGTACAGATTTGGCTATGTAAAATTGTTTTTAAGAAATAAATATAATACGTAGACAAAGCCTACCGGCCTCAAAACAGGAGTGATAAGCAGTGCAGGACCCCACAGGAACTGGAGGTCCTCAATCCAGCTGTTTGGGTCGTCATAAAACCTTTAAATAATTAGAATATTTAATATATAATATTACAAAACAAGTGGAAGAAATTTGCTTATCTTATCAGTTCTTTCCTGAAATATTTATTTTAAATTTATTTTTAACATGCCATCCTGAAGCAATAGTTCTAGTGTAGTTCATATGGTGTACATAAAGACAGACAGACATGTGGGAAGGAGGGAAGTAAAAGAGAGCAGGGAATGGCAGGCATGAGTTATTTCCATACTTAAAAAGTTACGCCCAAAGTAGACAATCAATATATGTATATAATAAGCAACTGACTGTTATTTTCTTGTAAGGCAGGTTCATAAATTCCCCAAGTTATTTCATTAACCACTTTCAAATTTTTTATCAAAAAACTAATATGTATTTAAAAGAAACTTTAGGTCATTTCATAAAAATATCCTGTTAGTTCATAACAAAAAACCAAGTAGACAATGTATAATTTTACAATTATATCATACTATGGATGGGTTGTAACAGTATGTGATTATTACTAATATAATCTCCCTAACATATTTTATTTGTACTTTCTGGTAAGTCCTCTTACTCAGACCTTAATATTGTCTACCAGAGAATTAATTTCATTTAGTATAACCAATACACATATCCTAAAACTATTCAACTAGAAAAGTAATCTTAGATTCACTTTGGATCTTGTTTCATTACTATTAGTGTTTTATTGTATGTCTGAATATACTTTTTATCATTATTTCTCTCTGTGTGTGGTATGATATGTATGTTTGTGATGAATATATATTAATATATATTCATATATATGTGTGTATGTGTGTGTTGTATATATATATTGCATGTTTGTGGGGCTATAATTGTATGTGTAGGTGGTAGGATTTATGTATGTGGTATGTGTGTATGATATATTTTGGAATACTATGTGTATCTAGTATGTGTGTGTGTGTGCATACACATGTGTATAATGTATTGTGTGGTGTGTCCATTGCACAAAAGTGAACAAGTTGGTATACCCATTATCACATGTAGAGACCAGAGAAAGTTGTTTTCTTCTGTTTTCTCTTTGCTTCATTGCCTTGATCAAGGTATCACACTGCACTAGTAGCTTATTATTTAGACTAAGCTAGACTGGCAGATCAAATAGTTCTTGGGGTCCACCTCCCTCTGATCCCTTTAATACTGCAGCTACATTCAAAAGTAGCCATGTCTGGCTTTTTGCATGGGTTTTTGATATTAGAACTCAAGTCTGTTGTTTGCAGAGAGAGACAACTCGAACCCTCTGAAACAGCTTTCCAATCCCTTACATTATAATTCTTATAATTCTCAATACTCACTCATGAAGAAATGGCCTTGCAACTGTCTCACCAAACATGTGGGCTCTGTAGAACAGAGTGTAGAGGAAGGGAAGTAAACTATAGCGAATGGTTAGGTAGTTCCTTGATGTGTTTACCAAAAGAGAGTTTAGTCCAAAAACGGCAGGATCCTGTTCCTATATGATAGCAAAAGAAATAAAAATAAGTAGAGACTATGTAAATAAACACTAAAATTAAACCATTTTAATCATTGTTTAAAGCAAATTGTTTGAATCTGAACTCTTCTGCAAAAAATTTTAAAATTGTCCCTATAAAAACCTCTTTATATCTAAATGTTTTAGGCTTTGTATCCTCATTTATATTTTAATTAATCTCTATTTTAAAGGATACACTTCTCACTTAAATATACAGTTTAGAAAAGTTGAAAAATATCCAGATAAGCTTTTAAATTCTTAGTTTCCTTTAAACTGTCTCCAATTTTATGTTCTCAAAACATCTGCCAAATAATCTGTGGTCCCTTCCAGTGACAGTAGCTTGCCTATGCCTGAATTTGTGCTCAGTTACATGGCATAATGTGACCAATGGCCTAGATGTCACCCAGTCAAGCACAGGCCTGAATGTGCTCAAGATTTCTCTCCTATGCATAGCTATTGACCTCAGAAGGAACAAAAACAATGTAAGGGTCCAGAAAAACAAGGAACAATGTTTCCTGACTAGTTAGCAAGTTTTAGCTTTAAAGTTCAACACTCTTCCTGAGACCAGAAGATCTACCTAGGAGACAACTTCCTCCTAGTGCCAAGCTTGTTGACAGTTTTCTAAATGCTTACAGATTTTACTGAGCCTCCTCCTTAAATTTACAGTGAAATCACCCTTTCTATTTACTAATCCCAGATACAAAATATACAGTGTAGCTGCTATGGCTGACTGTTTTCTGGAAATTCAAGGTTCTTCTTGCAGTCCTCTTCACATTAGCATCTTCCCCAATAACCTGCCAGAGCCTGTTGGAACCCAGCTGTGGGATGACTCTCCCTGCCAGGTCACCCACCCTTCCGTCAGCTTTCAGAGGCCCAAACTTGAACAGTGGGTTGACAAGTTTCACTACTCTGTTGGCTTATAGTCACACTAGTATCCTCCAAGTGCATTCTACTAACTAAGCACTATTATATTCTTCCTGGCATACCATTTACATTTTAGAAAATTCAAGAGGAGAGCAGAATATTTGTGTAAATCTCTTCTATGAAATTGGGTTCCTCAGAATCTCCTTCGTGCCCCTTTTGGCTGTGTTCTCTGAAGTTCCTCTGAGCCTGAGCTCTGCAGCTGACATGTCTCAATGGATATTACTTCTCTCCATCCCTCCCTCCCTCCTTCATTCCCTCCCTCCCTCCCTCCTTCCCTCCCTCCCTCTCTCCTTCCTTCCTTCCCTCCCTCTCTTTCTAGGTTATCTCTGTATAGCCCTGGTTGTCCTAGAACTCACTCTGTAGACCAGACTGGCCTCGAACTGAGAAATCAGCCTGCCTCTGCCTCCCAAGTGTGTGTGCCACCACCGCCTGACATTACACTCTCTTAAAAACCTGTCTATGATAGTTCACAGACTGCAATTAAGAAGATCTGAATTTCCCAGCACTACTGTTTTTTACCATTTCAGACTAATGCTTTAAAAGTTAGTTTTGAGTTTACTGGCATGGTCATTGAACTCTTATTAATCATACCAAAATGTCTTTGGATTCAAATCATATTATCTTGAATTATTTTGTTTTCCTTTCATAAAAACAACTAAGAGTCTTGCATAGAAAGTTATATTTTGTTATAAAGTAAACTGAAACTCAGTTAAAATCCAAGATAAAAATATGGTATGGATACATTTCGCTTTGTGATTTCCTCATGTGTCCATTTTATAAATAAAGTATAACTTCAAAATTTTATTTACAAAACATATACAGTATAAGCTTTAGATCTGTAGATCTTGCCTTATTTATACAGATGGAAGTACATTGTTTAAAAATACAGTTGTGGTGGTTTCAAAACAAACTCGGAAGGGATGAGTGTCACTTACCACATAGCCTTCAGCATTGTGATTCCTAGAAAATGGATAAAAGGCTCCCAGTTGCATCCATCTTCTGCAAAGTTCTTCTGTGGTGTCAGACAAAAATCCACAGATGTCCGCCCCTACCTAAAAAATAGGATTGAGCTTACTCAGTGTTGATCTTTGTGCTTGCTCAGTGTTGACCTTCTACTTTACCTAGGACATCCCATTTTATGCACCAGTTAATCAGCATTGCTCATGGTCTACTGGGACTTTTGCCTTTATTCACATCCCCTAAAATGATTTACTCTCCATGTTTGTTCTTTCTTTCTCTCTATCTACATTATTATTATCCACTGCTTCCAACTGCCTTCCATTCCTCACCTTCTCACATAGACTGTTCCTATTGCAAATTTCAGAATTCATTTTTATGACCAGATATTTTTTATCAACGGTTTGCATAGTGTTTCTCACCTATATTTAACTTTGATTTATCTGTTTTCTGATTAAAGTAAAATCTTTTGAAGTTTTTGAACATATGGGGGTTTCTCATTTAGAGTTGCTTATTAGAAACATTTTACACAATTTTTTATTCTTGTTTTCTATAGAATTACATTAGAAATTGTAAATTCAATATTTATCATTTAGGATTATATAAACTGAAACTATCATTTCCCAGGATGCTGGTTTTTTCTACCTTTAATCTTTAAGATATCTTTCAATTAGCAAAATGATTAATTTAATTTTAATCCATTTTATATACTATGGTTCTGTAAATTGTGTTCAATACATATTGTTTGAGACATTATTTCTCTAACAAGTCATGAATTATCTTCTTATATTTTCTTCTAAAATAATTAAAATTTACTTTAATCACAAAGCTTTTATCTACCTGGTACTTTGTTTTTTATAGAATATGTGAGAAATAGTAATATGTTATTTTGTTTTGATAAATGTGTAATTAATCACCCATCTAAATATTTGATAGTTTCCTTAGATATCTGCAAAGATGTAGATCACTAGAATATATATATATATTCATGATCTATATATACTAGAATATATATATATATATATGCATGAGCCTGTGTCTCTTTTTTAATATATATATATTTGAAAACCCACAGACTATATACAATATGTATTTCCTATTTCTTTATGTGGAAGGACAAAACCCTATGCAGTGAATTTGAATTTCATTTGCAAGTCTTTTTTTTTTTTTAATTTTTTTTTTTTTTTTTTTTTTGGTTTTTTTTAGACAGGGTTTCTCTGTGTATGGCTGGAACTCACTCTGTAGACCAGGCTGGTCTCGAAATCAGAAATCTACCTGTCTCTGCCTCCCAAGTGCTGGGATTAAAGGCATGCGCCACCACTGCCTGGCTTCAATTGCAAGTCTTAAATGTAGAAATGAAAGAGAATAAACAGAGAAGGTAGGTATTGGAATATCTGTGAAATGTTCAGATGAGAAAGGTTACAACCAAGGTTGGCTTTAGGAACCAAGGTCCCAGCACAGATAATGAGTGGTCAATGTAATTCCACCCCTACCTGAGGAACTATTGATAGTAAATGGGTCTTGAGGAAGAGCTAGTTTTCTTCCAGAATGTTAACCCTGAGAGCCGCTCTCTGTTTCTATAAATTGCCCTATACCAATGTAAATACAAGGTACACTAAGGGGACACAATATGTTTAAAATTAGCACATGATATTGGGATGGAAAAGTTGAGGGAAATAGAGGAGGAAACGGAGGAAAAGGAATGGAGAATTTTGACCAAAAGACATTATAGGCAGATATGATACAATGTTTTCAAATAATAAAAGATTGAGGTCAAGAAAGATGGATGATAGTTGGGGCAGATAAATAAGAGGAAAATATAGTGACATATATTAAAAAGTTAAAAATA
>JADRCC010543236.1:0-17112 GCA_019843855.1 Hylomyscus alleni
TTTTTTTTTTTTTTTTTTTTCCAGAGCTGAGGACCGAACCCAGGGCCTTGCACTTGCTAGGCAAGCGCTCTACCACTGAGCTAAATCCCCAACCCCTCTTTATTCTCTTCAATGAGGTCTACTTATCTTACCTGAGTTTATGCTTACCGGCTTTATACTCACTTTTTTTTTAATACTACCAAATGTAGTAAGTATCCTATTCTTTCTTTCTCTATTTTTATTTCTGTCTTTTATTTCCCAGACAACCTTGTCATAAACAATCCTGCCAGGTACCTTGTTGAAATTAGGTGAAATATATCTTCCTCCTTTTCCTGTTATATATATTTGATGTTTGGAAAGATTAGAATTATACTTGCTGATAACATTTATTTTTTATTATTTTATATTCTGAGGGAGAGGTGAAAATAGTCTTATTGTGTTTTTATGAAAGTCTGCTAAACACATTTACTCTTACATCAGCACTGTACAGAGAGGAACACCAAAGGAGAAATTGCATATTCTGATTACATGCACAGTACACTAGTCTTTTAGGTTTAACTTAGAACTGTCGCTGACATTATCCCAATGCTATGATATATTCCCTAATACTTGATTTGAATCAACCTGTGGTCCATGTAACCAAGATGGCATGTAGTGATTTTTCAATTCCTTCCTAGAACGATACAAAACATCGCCTAGTTAGCAAGTTAATATAGAAACTCTTTTATTGGTTATTTTATTTATTTTACATTTCAAACGTTATTCCTCCACGAATTCCCTTTCCCTCCCCCTGCCTCTATGAGAGTGCTCCCACACACACACACACACACACCTACTCATGCCTCAGCACCCTAGCATTCCCCTACCCTGGGCGCCTCCACAGGACCCAAGGGGCTCCCCTCCTAGTGATGCCTGATAAGGTAGTCCTCTGCTACATATCCAACTGGAGCCATGGGTCCCTCCATGTGTACTCTTTGGTTGGTAGTTTCATCCCCAGGAGCTTTGTAAAGGGGTGGGGAGGTTCTGGTTGGTTGATATTGTTGTTCTATGGGGTTGCAATCCAGGTCTACTCCTTCAGTCTTTGCCCTAACTTCTCCATTGAGGTCCAATGTTTGCCCGCTAGCATCCACATCTGTATTGGTCAGGCTCTGGCAGAGCCTCTCAGGGGACAGCTTTACCAGGCTCCTGTCAGCCAGTGCTGCCTGGCATCATCAACAGTGTCTGGGTTTGGTGTCAGCAGATGGGAGGGATCCCTAGGTAAGGCAGAAACTTTTAAGACTAGAATTTGAACCCTTCTGTTGGTCGTCTGAAGACTTTGGCACTATTTCCTTTCATCAGTGGAAAATGCAGTTGTCTGAGTCACCCCAACCTGCCGAGATTCTTTGTGCTCTTCCTCAGTCGAATCCACGTTCCTAGCAACAAGAATCAAAAGTACCCACTTTGCCACTTCTACAAAACTATTCTTTTATTGGGAGGGCAGGGGAGACAGGTTTCTCTGTGTAGCCCTGGCTGTCCTGGAACTCACTCAGGCTGGCCTCGAACTCAGAAATCCACCCAAGTGCTGGGATCAAAGGCGTGCACCGTCACCTCCTGGCTCTACAAATCTATTCTAACATAAGTTATCATCCTTGTTTGTGATCATAGCCATACCAACTGCCCTGAAGCTCTGTCTGCTGGTGGTTGTAATTTGAATTTCTCTTATGATCTCAAGAACGTTTAAATTATTAAACAGCTTCACGCATTTATATAATGAAGTTTATCGGTTCCACCACCCACTCCCTCTCCTACCTCCCTCTCCCCTGCTGGAATCCTCCTACTCTGTAAATTGCCCTCCTATGTTCACGTTTTCTTTATTGTATGTTAACTCTCAGATTTACTTAAAGCACTAGCATGGACAGTTGATTATGTTTTCATTTATCAGAGGCTACACTGATGGAGAAATGACATTTGTATATTTTGTTTTGGAACAGTTCTATTCAGGTCCTTTATCTTTGTTTTGATTGTACTATCGTAATTATGTGTGTACTATCATATCGTGTATATGAGATCACTGTTTTTAGTTGTTTGTGTTCTGTGTTCATTGTACTGTCCTGCACATAAGACTGAGGCACCCTGTCCTCTGTTGGTTATGATTGGTAAATAAAGATGCTCAAGGGCTGGGCAGGGCAGACAGAGGCAGGACTTTTAGGATTCCCTGGCAAAGGACTGTGGAGGGAGAAGGAAGGGAGATCTGCCATGACAGGAGCAGAGGAGAGGCACCACACCCAAGAGGTGTAGGACAAAGAGACAGCCCATCTGTAAGAGGCAGGGAAAATCCACTCCAAGAGGGCTGCCTAACGGGGTCCAGGGCAGCAAAGACGGAATATAGATTTTTAACAAGTAATAACTTGGAAATATCAGAGGGTACTAGTTTAGCTTTGTGGAGGTTAGGAAGTGGTCCAGCCTTTGAGCTGTTTAGGGCATATAAGAATATAAAGGCTGTACGTTATGTGCCTTTTATTCAGGAATATAAAACATTGGGGCCTTTAGGAGGAACGCTCTGCTGAAATCGATTTGAGTAGTGAAAATTGGGTTCATTTACAAATGCCATCCAAATAAGAGAGAACTCACTCTTAAAAACTATTTGGAAATCCCCAAATGGAATACATTATGCTGTGCCTTAGGAGTGGGAGGTGGGGAGAGTTGGTTTCTTGGCAGAGCTGCGAGTTTTTTTGCCCAAGCTGTGTAGATATGGGACTAGTACAAAAGACTTGCTGGTTTGACATGCATGATTCTGGGGTTCGTGGCTTAAGGCTGGGAAATACCCAGGCTGACACAGAGACATGGGCAGTAGCTTAGCGATTCAGCCAAATTCTCTCTTAGTTCTACAGAAACTTAAGCCTCCAATGGCAATGGCTCCTACAGGGCAAAGGCAAGCAATAAATAGCAGACATCTCCTTCTGAGGAGAAGGCAGGCCACTGAGAACAAGTCTAAATAGAATATGACACCACTGAGCCATCTATCAAGCCCATGACTAGTATTTTATCTCTAAAATTTTGTTGCACTTTTCAGGAATCCTAAGCAACTAAAGTCAAGTTTTCCTTCAAACAAAAATTCATTTAATCCCAGCACTTGGGAGGCAGAGGCAGGCAGATTTCTGAGTTCGAGGCCAGCCTGGTCTACAGAGTGAGTTCCAGGACAGCCAGGGCTACACAGAGAAACCCTGTCTCGAAACAAACAAACAAACAAACAAAAAACAAAATAAAAAAAACCCAAAAAATCAAAGCAACTAGAGTCATGACTTTCTTAGAAGTTCATTTTATACTCAGAGTATCTATGTTGTTAGTTAATGATTCCGTTTGTACTTGTGTTTATTTATATTTAGAAAATATATCTTACCCATGCATGTTTGCTATAATAACTATTGCAACTGTCCTGAAGCTCTATCTCCTTATGGTTATAATTTGCATTTCTACTATGACCTTAATAACTTTTAGATTATTAAACAACTTCACACATTTACATAGTGACATTTATCACTATCATTCTCTCTCTCACTTCCCTCTCCCCTTAGAGAACCCTTCTGATCTGTAAACCACCCTCCTACTTTCCTATCTTCTTCAAAACACAAATGTTTATATGGATTCCATCAGTGCAATAACAGACGCATCATCAGTTTGTGCTTCGTGTGGAATACATGTAGTAGGATTCTGGCATTTACAGTCAAAACCACTTGTTCCGGGGGAAACGTCTTGAGTTTCACTAGCTATCATGACGCAGTGATTACACTCTAAGGGAGCAGAAAGAAAGAAAAAAGAAGATAAAAGCTTTTAGTAGTTAACTCTACACATAAATGTGCACTTAGAGAGCTTTGAGAAGATGGCCTAGCGATATTTTATTCTAAGGATTTTTTTTTCGAGGACATTTGCAAATTAAACACTGTGTCTGACTTATGGCACTTTCATTTGTATTATAGAAGGGTGCACCATCCCACTTAACATGATATACTGTAGTGATATTTTCTGTAAAAGTCACTGCATTATCAAGCCTGCTAAAGCATCCTTTGGCTGTGATGATTTAGTGGTTTCAATAAAGTGAATCTGGTTCGATCAATCTTGTTTTTCCTTAATGAATTCTGAGGTTTTGTCTATTTGCTTTTTATTTATATACTTCTTTCTGTCTTTACATAATCTATTGACTGTTATATCCTCAGCTAGCAGAGGTTGCAAATGCAACTCTTTTTCCCTAATAAATGAATGTATCATAAAAATTCTTTTACATGAATTTGCTAAGATTAAGTCTATTCTTCATTTCCAAGAAGTCTAGTTATGCCACTTTGAGTCTACACTTATGACCAAGACAAATTATGGATCCTCATTCTCTCCAAATGTTCCTCCTTAGAAGGGTGTATATTTTACTGTAAAGGCTCCATTGTAACCTTGGGACATAAATACAATCCACTCGGCCTATAAAATTATTTGTACGTATATGTATTTAGGTATGATTGCTTGGTATTGAATGAGCCATTGGTGTACTCTTCTTTTTTTTTTTTTTTTCTGTAACATTTATGGTTTTCATGAATTGAAAAAAAAAATAATTGAGGTCTAATTTCTACCAGCATATTATACACTTTGAAAATGTGTTTGTTTTTTCCGTGTCTGGTGAACGGGAATTCTACCAAGCACATTCTCACTACTAGGACTCTAGTTCTTGGCATATGAATGTAACTCACTCTTCCTCCATGAAAGTACCTGCAAGCTAAAAGGTGGCATCACATCCCCCAGTGGCAATGCTAATTAGTGTTACGTTTTATTAGATCTTTTACGGGAAAAGTTAATTTATTTATTTATTTTTTTTTTTTACTCATCAGGACAAATCTGATCTGGGATGATAAAAAAAAAATTGTAAAATGATCAGAATAAAGTTATGATACATATGTATTACTTATATGACACTTATTAAGGGTATATTGTGAAAATGTTCAAACCTATTGTGACTACTCAAGTCATGAGATACAATTCTAATGCAATCATTAAACTTTCTAGAAGGCTGTTATTATCAACAACTTTGTTGAGCAGTTTCCCTCAATGTTTAAGGGTAATGAAATTTTAAATTTTTATTTATTTTTCTGTTTATCTATCTATATGCATATATGTACAAATATATTCTTTTGAAACCATTTTATAAATATATATACATATATTTGTATATATGAATATATTAATACATAAATTTCAGAATATGTACATATTCTTAAATGTATGATGTAGTGGTAGGCAATTATTGCACTCTAACTGCCCCAGTGGCAGCAGCATGAGTTCCTTGTTACCCACCGCAATGTTCTGGATTCCCAAATGAAATAAGTACACACAGCCTTATATTTAATATGCCTTACCCAGTTCAATGACTGGGCCACTCCCAAACCCCCACATTGCTCAATGCCTCCCTTCTGATACTCCTCAGTTATTACTTACTAAACTCTATATTCCATCTTTGTTGTCCTAGACCCAATGGGGGCCCCCTGGGGACATTCTTCCCTGACTCTTACATGTTGGCTGTCTCTTCGTTCTCTGCTTCCCCCAGCATGGAGGTTCTGTACTTCTCTTAGTGCCCTTGCCCATGAATCCTAATGTCCTGTCTCTTTCTCTCTGCCCAATCATTAGCCACTGGCAACTTTATTTACCAGTTGAAACCAACTGGGGGCAAGGACCCTCAGAGTCTTACTCAGGGGATTCACGTGTAATTTTGGGAAGTCAATTAACATAATACAAGCACTAAACGTTGTCCAAAAAGCAGGGGGCCTGGACTGCGGCCCCTGCCTGGCTGGCTGAGACTCACTCTCCCTGGTGGCAGAGGGCCTGCTGCTGAGGCCCAGGTCTCTCTCTCTCCTCCAGGGCTGACCTGTTTGCTGCACGGCACTTGGATTAAAAAGGCAACATATGAACAAGTTATTTTATTGTAGGAAGGATAAATATGCTGGTGGGGTAGAGAGAAAGAAAGAAGAGGAAGGAGGGAGAGAGAAAAAAGGAGAGGGAGAAGGCAGAGAAGAAAACAAAGAGCAGAGAGAGGAAAGAGAGCAAGAGGAAGTAAGAGCGAGAGGAGAGAAGAGAGAGGAGCAAGAGGGGAAGGGTAAGAGTAAGAGAGTGAGGGGTAGGAGAAAAGAGTGAGGAGGGGGCAAACCACCCCTTTTATTGTATGGGGTGTGGCATGCCTGGCTTGTGGTCAGATGACTGTGTGTAAGGTCCAGCTAGAATGCTGGGAGTTTGAGGCAGTGTCTGCCTGATAGAGCACACATCTCCTGTAGGGGCAGCTGTGAGGGGTCTGGGGTGAAATCTGAGCTATTGGTCTCAGGAGCATCACCGAATGCCTACCATCCCTTCTAAGCAAATGCTCAGTGGGTCTCCAGGGTTCCAAGGTAGCTGCTCTCATGGACTCTGGCTGTCAGAACTGCTCACTGCCCCATACTAAACCAAATGCACAACAAGATAGTTCATTCTACATAATGTTACTCGTATGTATGTTTTCAGGGCTGGCAGTTTAGCACTAGACAGCCAACTGCTCTTCCCTGGGGAAGACGACCCTCTTTCACTCTTAAGTTTCCTCTGATGCCAATAGTTCATTGTGTAGAGTTGAAGCCTTCTAGGCTTTCCCCCTCCATTTGGGCATGTTCATTAAAGTTGTCCTTATCCAGCTCACATTTGGACAGTCACGTTATTGACTCTTTAGGGAGTTTGATTAATTGGTTTCCCAAAGCAATCAATCACACATTAATATTGTTAAGTACTACTTAAGTAGTAGTACATGTGTGTTGATATAATACATTTATTTGCATTTCTTTTAAAAACTCTTGTTTTCAATGGGTCAGGGAGGAAAAGTTTTCAAAAGGAAGAAAGCAAGTGCAGGTGCAGGTTGATGTGCAGATTGACTTGGGGCATCCATTTCTGTTTCCTGTGGTTTATGCCAGTAGTTTCCCAGACTTTACCATGGTATCTTGGTTTCAGATTGGTAAACTTTTGTTTCCAAGGACTTTATTTTCATTGAAGACCCAGTTCATGAAATGAAATCAGTTTTTGCTGAAAAGGCCAACATCGTCAGACTAGATAGTTAGCCAGGACTTAGACAAAAATTGATATTGCTATTCTGCTAAAGGTACATATTAATAAAATGAGTCTTAATGACATTCTGCTATAACCATAAGTCATTGCATCGTCCCAGAATGTAGTGTCTTTCTTACAGTAGACGATAAGACACACTGAGACTCAGAACTAGACAATGTGCACTTTGATCCACGTATTCCTGAACTGGGTATCTTCCTCAAGCCCTTCCCTCAAGGTTTAGGCATATATGTAGAAGAAGAAGTAGAAAAACTGAGCAGCAAATAAATAAATAAACCCTACAAAACAATAAAAACGAACATCAAAGCATATAAGCCAAAGACAAGTAAGATAGAACCTTTGACCTTTAAAATCTCTCTATCTCTGCTTGCATGTAGATACCCTCAGTCCTTGTAACCCTCCTGTTGAAGTAAAAAAAATAATAATACTAGTAGTCCAATATGTGTTGCATATATACTCTCTGGAGCATCGGCAAACTCACAGTGCCCAACCCCTTATGAAAAACTGAGTCCTTCACCCCCATCACTCATGCCAGAAGCCATCAATTGTGAGGAGTTACACTTCAGCATCTTTATCACAGTATTGCAAGGGTTCTCTTCGATGGCTTCATGTCTAAACTGTTCTTTTTGATGCGGGGGTGGGGTGGGGAGGGGAATTGCTTGAGGGTTATTTACAAAATTTTAAATATATATGGCTTACAGTGCTTTATTTTGGGAGAGAAAGAAAGTGAAGAAGAATAGCAGCCTTAGTTAATTATGACCAACAATTCTATTTTTTTTCTCTCATATGTTACAGTGAATCTAGTTCCTCTGAAATCCCTTATAAAGTTAATATGCTCACAACAATGCTAACAAACTCTTTAATTGCTGTTGTCTCCATAGCTGTAAACTTACAGGGTGATGCCTGTGGTTCTCGTTCTACTTCCTCCATTGGGGTGTTCATACTGGATGGGAAATGATGGAGCAGAGTCCAGATCAGGATCCTGTTATGGCAGTGAGTGCCAGTGGGGGCCTTCTCTGAAGATTTACGTGTTACAGTTCTCTTAGATGATCTTCAGTGAAACACTGGTGTGCATATGCTTTATTCGGGGTGAACAAGGACAATCTGTGAACCTTAGAGAGTGGGAAGGTGTTTCAGGGTGACTGTAAATCATTGGCCAGAGCTTAATGTACTGAGAATGCCTCATTTACATGGAGAAGCATTCCAGGAATCCCAGGAGCTTGCTGGGCAGGGTAGGTTCTTATCTGGAGAGAGGAAGTTGCACCTGTAATTTTGCTGAGGATTATGTGACTTTCCTCAAGTAGAGGATTGGGGTCTGGTTCCCAACATCAGGCAGGAAAAATGAAGCCCTGCTAATAAAAGGGAGTCCTCCATTTTTAATGGCGCTTGGGAAAGCTATTTGGACACGGTAGACTACAACCTTATTAGCAGGATCCAACAGATGCCCTTTGTATTAAATAAAATATAAGATGTCCTCATTAAATGCCAATTGAAAACCTAATCTTCTGGTGCTTTGTGGTTCTTTGTACAAGACGATCAAAGCCTGGCTTCGAACTTTTAGTACCATTTTATGATTTTGAGACTGGATGTTTTTTCTCTCTGGATTTATTGACACACACTTTCTTTTCCTCAATAACTGTTCCCATTTCCAAAGACAGGACTACATTTCAATTATGTGCCCTCAGTCCTCATAAAATCCACACGTGTTTCAATGTCAGAACCATGTGTTGAATGCCATCTGTGATATTGCATAAGAACTAAAATTCCATCACAGCCCAAAGTCCACCATTTGCTTTCTCCGAACAGCTAGACTTCATTAGTCTCCAAGCTTACAAGGTTTGTTCAGTCACACCCTCTTTTTATGTAAATGAAGTATCTACCACCATTCAATCTATCCCAGCTTACTCTGTAAAGCAATCATTCTAATTAATAATAAAACATGTGGTTATCGTGTTTCATATTTAACTTCATTTCAGGTAGATTTCCATGTCTATTTGAAAATTACAAGCTAAGAAAAATTATTTTAAAAACTATAAATTTGATCCACCTCCTTTCAGGGTCTGTGGTCAGGAGTCACATGACTCAGTATTTTCTAATATAATTTGTGCCCAGTATTTTGATGTTCTAAAGTATCATACCTGAGCTTTCTATCTATCTTACAAAATAAAATTGGGGGGTGGTTAAGTTTATTTGTTTGTTTTTGTTTTCATTGTTCAAGTATCAATTACCTAAATATAATTGCTCTAGGTTCTTGTTATGTACATTGATTCAAACAGTGCCTTACCAAATTACACATTTAAGTGACCTCAAAAGTGTACTTTTGGCTGAAGTAGAGATAACTTTGATAAAACAGCCTCCTGTCTCTGTGACTGGTAGACACCTAACTTCCTGATTTTGACACTTTCTGTTCAAGTGAGATAACTGGAAAAGTCCCTGATTGTTCTGATAGCAAGGTGGCAGGAGCCATCTCCTGATGTAGCCTCTACAGTCTAATTCTAAGTGGCACAAATATAACATCCAGGGCACTAAAGTACAAAAGTAAACAATGGTTTTTCTATCATTCAAGCACGTCATCCATTTCAAACATTTTCATTCTGATTTCTAACCAGTGTCCATCATTACTGCAAGAGATCTGAATGCAGTAGTGTATTTTGAATAACCTCTGGCAGTGTGGTCATTGTACAAGTGTACATCTGGTAGGATTGGTTGAAGTCTATTTCCATACACGCAGAGGAGAAATACTGCTCTTCTGACATTAAGAATATCATTGGAATTTTCATCTAGACCATGGAGTGGGTTTTCTTATGTGAAAACCAATGTTTGAAATTTCCATAAACAGATTTTTCTAGTTCCTTGTTCAAAACAGGTTTTCTGAACTCCCAAGGCTCCAAATGACCAATAAGGATTTGTTTTCTTTCGGTTTTGTTTGTTCTTATACATATTGTTTGCATTCTTAGCAGGGTAACCTGTTTGTTGGCATCCTGTAGTAGTTTTCACACACGCACACACAAATTCTTAAATTTATGAGTTTTTTTTGTAAATAAATTGGCACTTTTTCATCCTTTCATATTTAATCAGCAGAAATATACAAACTAAGCAGGAAAACAGCAGGCTTAACTGATTTTATTATTATATTTGGCATGCAGGAAGATACACTTGGCAGAGGGAGAGAAAGAGAGCAGAACTACCTTTAGACTCTTTAGAACCCATGGGTTTTTGTTTTTTTTTTTTAATTTTTTTGCTGGCAAGTAGCTACAGACACATGCATGGTGCCTCTGTGAATAGGAACAGGTTGGCGGGCCATTGTCCAGGAGGCAAGAGGACAAGTTACCCAGTGTAAAGGCTTCAGTTTTCTCTTTCATCCTGGAGACACAAGTCCTACATGAAGAACAGCCGTTATTAATGTTGCTCTTGTTGATGTTGAGGTTGTTCTTGCTCTTTCTCGGATTGTCTGGGGCCTCTGCAGAGCCTCTACAAATAGAAATGACATTAATTTGAATTTTCACTGTCATTCCTTACTTAACTCTTTTGCCTACATAATTCATCTTGCTGAAACTCATTTTTCAGTTAAATTAAAAAAATATATAAAATTACTTTAAATAGCCAGAGGGGGGAAAAAACTAGCATATTAAAATAAGCCAGAAAGGATGTGTCTTCCAATATTTCTTCTGTGTTTTCTTTTTTTAATTTTAATTTATTCTATCTTTGTCTGTTTGTTTGTTTATTTGACAGTTTGTTTAATTTCTAAAGCCTAAGAAAGAGAAAGGGTATAGATTTGGGTGGGTGGAGATGTAGAGTATACAGGGACAAATTGGGGAGGGGGAACCATGATCAGAGTATATTGTATGAAAATACATTCAAGAAAGAAAACAAAGCTATAAAATACTTTAGAATGCTTGTGTTTCTAAAGGTAGGTTTTTGTAACAATTCATATCTCTATCCATTTTAATCAACTATTCTATTTTCTTGGAGAATTGAGTTTCTGTTCTGCATAGATGGTTGGCCAACAAAAAGGCCTCTTTCTAAAGTACAGGAAAATATCTGGGTGGGCAGTGGGCTAGAAAGGTTGAAGCAATTAAGAACCCAAAATAAAGTAGGTTTACAGAAAAGTCTAACCCTACAAAGGACCACGGGTAAGGGTACGTGATTGAGAAGGAAGATTGTAACTGAGCAGGTTGAAGATCAGCCCAGAACACAGAATAATCCTAATAAGAAGACTTGACTTATCCGATACCAGATTTCTCTGAAGCATATTTTTAGGAATTTTTTGGTATCATTACTCCAGCGCATATAGCTGTTGATTAAGTTTTTCTTCAGAATAATGACCATCACATACATATCAGGTAAGGTTACCAAAAGACAATTTGAAGAACTTTTCAAAATAATTTCTATACTATTTAACAAAAAGGAGTAGATATGGCAAAGTTCCTATGAAATCCATCATCACACTGTAAAAACAATCCAATTACACTCAGAATATTCTATTGTAGCTGATGACTGCATATGTGAAATCAGGTCAACTTACAAAAATAATATTTTAATAAATATTTGGAAACTGAAACTAAACCAAACAGAAAGTAGAAACAATGCAATCTTTTCTATGATTTTTTTTATGGAGAAAGAGGAGGGACAGGAATGGGGAGGGGAAGGGGGAGGGTTGAAATGACAGAGGGAGCAAGAAGGCAAGAGAAGGAACAAGAGTTCTATGAATTTTTATAGAAATCAGCCAAATGTTTCTAAATTTGAAAGGGAAGGCCAAGGAATTTTAAAAATATATAATTGATTTTAATTAAACAGTAAAGTAAAAAGTACACAAACCTTCTAATAGTACATGGTGTTAAGAGGAAACTATGGAGCCAGTAAACATAAATAACTTGTTGCTACGAAAAACAAACAAACAAAAAACCAAAACAAAACAAAAACTCATAAAAAGCAGCTTAAGGGCCAGGCAGTGGTGGCATACACCTTTGATCCCATCACTTGGGAGGCAGAGGCAGGAAGATTTCTGAGTTCAAGGCCAGCCTAGTGTACAGAGTGAGGTCCAGGGCAGCCAGGGCTACACAGATTCTTAATAAGTGATGCTGAAGTAATCATAATTATGAATAGCTTTGTATAGTACCATACATCATATATAAAATCCAATTACATATATTTACTTCTCATCATCTTATTTACTAAAATTATTCGGATTTATGGCTTACTTTAACTTTATCATTTTTGTTTTCCCTTTATTTGAACTCACTATTTGTTTATTTTTAGCTACCTTACAAACAGCAACAACAACAAAAACCCTCACCACTTCTTCTATGTCTTCTTGGCTTTGTAGTGATCCCATCACTACAGCTGTGTACAGTGAGCCACCTACGACTTATAGAACATTTAAATAAAAGGAATTGATTTTTCTATGAAGTACCAAGAATCAGAAAAACACATAAAAATATATAAAATCTTCTAAAAATTGTCAAAGTGCTAAAACCGCAACTATAGAAATCCTTCAGTGAATACATATAAACCTGTTTCAAACAATTAAAAATATAAAAACCAAGCAAAGACCAGGAGGATACACCAAAGATAGAAGTGTGAATTTTAAATCTGTAGAGAAAATCAGCAATTCAAATAATAGCTCAGCCATCAGGTATAAAAGCACAGGAAGAGAAGAAACCATTTGTCAAGTGGGACTTAGAACAATAAAATATCCAGCAATTCAAAGGAAAGAGCAGCATGAAACCAAAATGAGAATAAAGGCAAAGAAAAAAGAAAAAAAAAATCAGAACAGCATCACCATTATCTGGGACTGTAATTAAAATTGGAAGTCACTTGTTTCCAGTTTTATGAAGGAAGTAACAAATATTAGGGCAGAAGGAGTATCAGAAGAAATCAGGATTTGAATCTAAAACGTTCTAGAAGCTCACGTTGCTGGGTTGGCCTCCATGTCTTATACTGCTTGGAATGCTGGGATTTAGGAAGGTGGAGACTTAAGGAGGATGCGAGTCAAGGAGGAGTTTGACTTGGGCAGTTACATTGTATCCCTGGCCTCCTTTCTCTCTTTGCATGCTTCCTCTTCTGCAGTGACATACATAGTTGTTACTTGCAGTTCAGTCCTCCACATGACACACTGACAGTTCTGAAACAGTAAGGGATGTGAAAGGGATTTTCTTGGCTTCATCCCTGTGAGGTAAAAGTAACTAACACAGAAATGGTGGTGTGCTAGGTAGCTTTTAATGTCAACTTGTCACAACTTCGAACCTCCTTCCTAGTAAAGAAAGAGATTCAAGTTAAAAGTACACAATGGTATTGGCCTGGCCAACTTATTAGTTCACCCAGCTCACTGTGTTCCCTGGGCTGGCATCAGACAACAGTGGGGGACAGTGCTGAGCTGCTCCATCAATATTGTTAAGACACTGAATGTAATGTGTGCTTTGCCACAATAAAAATGCTTCCTTACCTCATAAGGAATGATTCCACGACTAATTCTCTACAAATTAAACCATATTAAAGTAATTTCACTACGAAATGACAACAAAACTTGGCAGGCTTATATTACTTCCATGTGGTTCTGATCTTGTGCTTGGTGTCTGTTTTGGTCTGCATTTGTGATAACAACGATAAGACGTGATTTCCAGTGGTAAGACCTCATATGAGACTCATTGTACAGCTTATGAGATTTCTGGTAAGATTTCTGTGCTTACCTTAGATCAGCTTCATAAATAGTGGCTGTCTTTTTCACCGACAGCGAAATGAATGCTCTTAGTGAGGATGCTGTTTTTGCATATGGATGAAAGACACATCTTTTTTCTTACTATTTCATCTTTTTTTTTTTTACAGTCTAGTCATTATCCCCCTCCCAGTCTGCCCTCCTACCGTTCCTCATCCCATTCCTCCTCCCTCTTCCCCAAGAGGATGTCGCACACCCCTACACACTCCCACACCTTGCCAGGCCTCCCCAGTCCCTGGGAGCTCAAGTCTCCCAAGGGTTAGGTGCACCTTCTCTCACTGAGGCCAGACCAGGCAGTCCCTTGCTGTATGTGAAAGCACCAGATCTTAATGGAAATACTGAAAGAAGCACAGTAAAATCATAAGAAATGAAGAATATGCTCAGTTATAAAGATTTTAGATTCTAATATAGCTTCCACTTATTTTCTTCAATCTGTGAACAAGGAACTAATTCCCCTAACATAGTTGTTTCCATTTAGAAAACAGTTAAAATAAATAAATAAATAAATAAATTAATTAATTAATAAAACAAATAAGCAAAGAAATTGAATGGTTTTGTTTTATTTATTATTATTATTATCATTATTATTATTATTCTTAAATTACTTTCACATAGCTACAGGCAGTATCTGACTTTGAAGTAGGTAACTGGTATTCCAGGTACATGAGACCTCTGACATAAAGATGGGTTCTATATCTTAAGGGTCGGGGGAGCTTCTGGTATGATATCAGTCATACAGGTAGCATACAGGTCACCAAGCTATAAAGTACATGCAACATTTCCCCTAAGGATGGGTTCTATTGACTGAGAAGCAAAGCTAAAGATAAGGTTTTCTGAGAGAAGAGTCTGAGACAAGCATACTAGTCTGGAGAATTCAGATGTAACCTGGCCTACACATAGCACAGATCATCTTGCTGTTAACTACTCCTCCCAGTCTTCTGCATGGAAAACAGATATACATCCCTTTGGTTGAAAAGACAACCCTGAGTGTTAAATAGTCCTGGTTTCTCTAGTGCTTATCTGTGAGCACAAGGGCCTCATGCCCTTCTACAAGAAGCGTTCAGTTCTATGAGAGGAGCACGTGTGCTTTCCAGAATGTGTGATTGGGGATCTCAAGTAAGGTTAGTCATGCTACCTGTTTGGCCTTGCTTTCTTTCCCAGAGTTCTTTGCCTAATGAAGGTGGCATCCACCTAGCCCAAGAAGCTCTGGACTTCAGATTCATGTTCTTGGGATCCCTTGTTCAGCGGGCCATGAGATGTGTTAATAACTACATCACACTATATGTCCACAGCTGCTAAATGGTCTGATTGATCGATCACACCTCTATGAATTGTGACTGTGTAGAATGTAGATCTATTTACAGAAGACAGACGCCTGACTAAAGAAGGACATTAAAGGAAAAAGCCCATAAAATCGTTGAAATCGTGGCACAAATACACATATATGAAAAAGGGAAGCATGTAGTGTAATTTATAAGGTAGGACAATAATAAGTGGAGAGTTCTCAGATAGGGAGAAAACATTCAGAAGCTCCACTGTAAGATCATCAGTCAAAAAGTGGAATTGGGTTATATCATTTTTTTATTTTTTATTTTTAGATTTTACTTATTTTATGTATGTGAGTACATTGTCCAGGTCCTCAGACACAAAGTAGGGAATCTTGAAATACCATCCCTGCCTGAGGAGCAATCGGTAATTAATAGCGACTAGGGGAATGTGAGTCGGTTTGCTTCAGGGATATAAGCCTAACATGCTATTGATGCTCCAGTAGGTGGCCCCACATCCATGTATATACACCCAACACTTAATGGGGAGAGAGGAAGGGAGAGGAGAGGAGAGGAGAGGAGAGGAGAGGAGAGGAGAGGAGAGGAAGGGAGAGGAGAGGAGAGGAGAGGAGAGGAGAGGAGAGGAGAGGAGAGGAGAGGAGAGGAGAGGAGAGGGAGAGGGAGAGGGAGAGGGAGAGGGGGAGGGAGAGGGGGAGAGAGAGAGAGAGAGAGAGAGGGAGAGAGAGAGAGGGAGAGAGAGAGAGAGAGAGAGAGAGAGAGAGGGAGAGAGAGAGAGTCAGAGAGAAGAGAGGGAGAGGGATGAAGTTGGGAGGAAAAATTGATGATGGGGATAAGGAAATAATAGGATGGAATGGGGAGGGGTTGGAGTTAATAAAAACATATGGATATATTAAAATTAAATAAATGTTTAATAATATTAAAATGTAAATAACATTAAATCAATTAAATAATTTAATTAATATTAAGTAAATATTAATGTTAAATAAATAATACCAAATAATATGATTCAAATTCTTGTGTATGTAAAGCTAACTGTCAACAAATTATAAAACAAGAACAATGATTAATGTAATAGAAAATGTTCATTGTTCTTTGTTCTGAAATAAGAGAAATGTAACAAAATATCAATCTTTAAAACTTGATGTCCAATATATTAACAGTTTGTAATTTCTGATTTTAGTCTCTAGGAAAGAATTACTATACACCATTGTAGAAAAAATTGGTGTTTAATCAAACAGTTGGAGTGGGCTTAACATTAAAAAGTCAATAAATGTAACATATCATATTAATAGTCTAAAACAGTTAGTAAAAACACAATCTCCACTACATATAGAAATATAGCAGAATGCTATTGTAAGTTTAATATTTTAGTAAACAAGGATTAGATCTGACTTTAAATAGTAATCTACACTATTTCTGAAGCTGTAGATAATACAGCAATAGCATAGTATGAACTTTCCAGAAACAGTCCTATTCTGTACATCTCTGACACTCTTGAGGAAGATGACAAAGAGCTCTGGGTGAAAATTGTATGCATATATAAAAAAGATGAACACTGACCTCAAACACTTAATGCATTACCAAATATGGGGAATAAAATTAAAAACTTTTAGAAGAAATATGACACACCAACTCAGAATAAGACTTAAGAATGCTGTATGTAAGAGAATATAATTAATAAAATGTTAAGACTTACTTTTCAGTGGCGTTGCTAAGAAACACATACAAGATATAAAGAAAATCTAAGCATCTGCCCATTGTTTATAATTGAAGCACAACCAAAGAAGAAAGAAGAAGCATGTAAAAAGATGGTAGGTGTGCAAATGAGGAAGATAGTTCAACAAAACTTGGAAATCAATATAAACTAATGATATATATATATATACATATACATATATGCATATATATACATATATATGTATATATATATATACATATCCTGTATATAATGATATATATATATATATCATTATATATATAACCCCTGTACATAATGATATATATATATATATATATACACATATATAAATCATTATA
>JADRCC010543245.1:0-16463 GCA_019843855.1 Hylomyscus alleni
ATTTCTTGTTGTAAAGATGTCTAGTGAACTGAAGTATGCAGGCACATAAACATTTTGAGTCACTTATTAGGTATGTTACCTTAGTATGTGTGTACTCACCCCCACATCTGTTTTCCACCAAATAACAGTACAGTGTCAAAAGCGTTACCAATTTCCAATGAGAATTAAATGAGACGATCAATATGAAAATATATTTTGTATTGCAAATTACATGAAAACTAGAGATTTCAATCTTTTGTTGTATACTATTATTATAAGACAATGCTTGATAATATAAGAAGTTTAAATTCTAATGCAAGAATGGTGTACCTGTATCTAGAATGTTTTTCAAAGATTGTTGGTAATTTGGATAGTAAGCACTGGACATGCTCTTTGCCTTTTGAATGAGAATTTGAACTTGGTAAGAGCTGACACTGTGTTGACTAGAATCACAGTCATACAAATCAGAACTGATGGCTTGAAAACTCAGCTAGGTTTGTGCTGTGTTTGTTCCTCTGTGAACTTCTAACTCTGAGTGAAAGAGGAAAACAAGACGAGCATTGCTCTACTGGATTTTCCTTCTGTTGAGTAAATTGACAATAAGATCCTGAGATTGTAAAAAAGAAATTGTACAACATACCTGTTTAAAGAGAATAAAAGATGTTTTTCTTTCCTGTAGAAGCTTAGATGATTTTGGAAATAGTTAAAACAATATAAATTTGTCAATTCATAGAGAAGCTGTCTCTTTTTGTTATTCATTGAATAACATTCTTTGTTACTACTTTTTGACTACAGATTTCCAAAGGATTTCTATTTCACTTTTCTCCTTCCAACTCCAAGAAAAGCACAGCATAGACTATACTGCTATCACATTCAGAATGTCCCACTCACAAGTTACTATTCCGTGTTTACTCTAAGTTAGCCCTTTGCTGCTCAATTGTAATCTCACTGAAATTTCTTCCCAGTGATATTTGGTACATATTACATCAGATTTTCTATAGCTCAAAATGTATTATTTAATTTACTTTGGATTGCTCCTGTGATTTCTTAACACAAATAATAGATTTAAACTATTTAGAATAAAGCTCCTTATAAATTATACTAACTACTTTAATTTCTATAAATAAAAAAATTAGACTTCTTTTTCTAACATATGACAGCCAGTTAGACCAGCACTATTTATTGAAGATGCTTTCTTTTTTTCTATTGTATATTTTTGGCTTCTTCATCAAAGATGAAGTGTGCATAAGTGTGTGGTTGTTGCAGCATTTTCTCTGTCCAATCACTTTAGGGCAGAGGTCTGTGATTGGACAGGAATAGAGAGGTAGAGCTAGAATTGGAGGAGAAGAAAGGTCAGGAGCAGGAGTCAGACCCTGAGTGGTTATAAAACCAATCAAAGGTTTTTACAAAATAGGTTAATTACGTTAGAATATTGTCTTTATTATTTGGTTCTGAAATTATTGTATTGGCATCTTGTAATTGTGATCTTATTATTATATAAACCTGATTAGATAATTAAGCCTTAAGAGTCATGCTTTACCTACCGAGTCCAAGGTGCTGATTAGATGAATGAAGGTCGGTGTGTGTAAAGAGTTGCATGTGAGTGACATGTAGCAAATAAAAGAGAGAATAACAAGAACTCTCTGAAACTTAGTGTAGGGGCCAGATGGTACCGGTACAAGAACGTGGCATGGTGGGAAAGGGAGTTTGAGGGTGGATTCATTTTTTCATTAATTCCACCAACAGATGTCCACCCAACAGCTGGCTGGGCACGAATCCACTAGTACTTTAAAATTATTACCCTGAGAGTTAAGGTTTTTATTTTATTTTCTTCTCCTCTTCCTCCTCCTCTTCCTCCTCCTCCTCCTCCTCCTCCTCCTCCTCCTCTTCCTCCTCCTCCTTCTTCTTCTTCTTCTTCTTTTTTGTTTTTTTGTTTTATTTTGTTTTGTGGAGTGATAGCCTAAGTGGCGCCAAAAGCAAGTCGTGTGACTCAGGCACATGAAAGAAAGAACAGCTCTGAGGCTCTGAGGCTATGGGGAATTACAGGCTACTTTGATTCAAGAGAAAAAAATTGAGTTATTTACCCCTGAGAACAGAGGATTTAGACTATGAATTTGACATTGAGATTATTTACTTTTAAAGTGGATTTGTATTCAGATTTTGTCCAAGTCACATGGAAAGTTCAACTCATGGTTGGAAACAGATATTAATAAAAGTCTTAGGCTCTAGACAGAGCCAAACAAATAATATAACTTGGTTACTTAGCCAGAGGAAGCTCATATTCTTTCAAATGTGGTCTACACAGGAATTTTGGGTGTCTTTTTCCTACTTGACTAGATGGAATCATCCTAATTAAGACCCATGTAATATTTTAATTTACTTCATTTGTTTTAGATTGTTTTAATTTGTACTAAGATAGAATAAATTAGTCCCTAGCTCCAAAATGGAGAGTACAGGGCTAAACATTGTCTGCTTTTACAGATATTAATTAATAAAGTCTGTGGCTCAAGCCAGAGGAAGCTCATATTCTTTCTATGTGGTCTACATGGGAATTTTGGGTGATATTTTCCTACTTGGCTAAATAGACCATCTAAGGAGAGGTACATGCAGTGTTTTAGTTTATTTCATTTGTTTTAGATTATTTTAATTTCCAAACTAGGTGCGATGTTGAGTTTTGTGTTTATATTATTCCTCTGGGAGAGAGAGGTCAAAAATGAAGGTTTTTCTGGTTACTGGTTCAAGAATATGCTGATTTGGGGAAAAGTATTTGTTTTTGTGTTTTTGGAAAAGGTGATTAAGGTATTTACACCTTCCAGAGTTATATGGATCAGATATGATGAAAGGAAACCTCCAGAGGACTAGATTCCAGAGAACCAAACAAAAAATATATCTTGATGATACTAAAATTTTGTTTTGAGATTTATGTGTTACAGACTACACAACCATAGTAAATTTTCTCATCAGACATGCTGAACAGGCCTGCTTGAGCTCCTGATGTCCTAGACTTCAGCTGGATCCAGTTAAGACACAGACATCAGAGACTACTAAATCCTGTTTTCACTATCACCCCTTCATGATATCTCAATGCTCATGTTCATCTTGAAGAAGTTATGAAGAGTCATCGACCAGGTTCCCTGGGCTTTGGGCTAAGAGGGTTATTAATAGGTTGTTTTTCTAGGAAATATAGAAATGGTCTTATTTGGAACAAGAGGGAGGAAATAGCCAGAATTGACTGTATAGCCATAATCTCATTTGATAGAAAACCTTATCATTGTTTCTAAGTTTAAATCATGCATTCTTATTTGGTACAGAATTTATTTTGATACAAAATCAAGGTTATAATTGGTATAAAATTCTTCTATTGATATTAAATAATTAAAAGTACAGGGCTTAGACCCATCTTTCTTTTGCTGTTATTATAAACAGATCTGAGATGTTTAAGCCTCTTAGTTTAGAGCCAAATTAGCAAATTCATGGCTCTGAGTTTGTTGTTAGGGTGATTTTAAGATTTTAACTAAAAACAACTGAGAGTAGTTAACAGACAACTGTCCAGATTACTTCACATAGATAGTTGGTTTTCAAAACATCAGAAATCCACAGAATGTGATGTTTAATATTATTTATTCACTTGTTGAGACTTGTCTGCTTCTGACAGCACCACTTTCTCAGACTCAAAGAAGAAATTGAGCATCATTGGAGTTGCTCCAGTTGTAGTAAGACGGCCACTAGTCAAAAATTGCCTCTTCACTTACAGATGATTTTGTCCAAAAAGGACACATTTACAGGCCTAGGACAGCTTAAATCTGCCAAGGAAGAGTAGGCGAGCCCTTAATATTCCTGTTTCTCTTGTCTGTCAGGCACTCATAGGCCAGAAGGCTAAAGACCAATGCTCCAGCCTTTTGAAGTAAGGACTGTCTAGGTGGAAGCTGTGTTAGGCTTCCCATATATTCTCAATTATTCAGTTGTTCTTGGATTTCTGATGGAGTTGAAAAACTACATAGTCCCCTAACCAGCCCAGGTTTTTTACTTTTGAGAAAATGGTTTTCAGATGGCATCCAATCTAAGCCAAGACATAGCCAGAAACAACGTTTTTGTCTTTTAATTTAAGATAAAAGATAGTGTTCAATTTTATTGACAAAGATGTTTGACTGGGTGTCAGATATACCTTATACCAAATAATTTACAATATATGTAATAGTTGTGTTCAATGTATATTTTGAGAGAAAGTTTTGTTTTGTTTTGTTTTGTTTTGTTTTAATTGAACAGAAAGGGTGAAATGTTGCAGCATTTTTCTGTCCAATCACATTAGGGTAGTGACAGGCCTGTGATTGGACAGGAATAGAGAGGTAGAGCTAGAGTTGGAGGAGGAGAAAGGTCAGGAGCAGAAGGAGAAAGAGTTTTCAACGTGGAGTCAGAGGATGATGAAGAGTCAGACCCCGAGTGGTTATACAACCAAGCAAAGATTTTTACAAAATAGATTAATTGGGTTAGAACATTGTCCTTATTATTTGGTTCTGAAATTATTGTACTGGCATCTTGTAATTGTGATCTTATTATTATATGAACCTGATTAGATAATTAAGCCTTAAGAGTCATGCTTTACTTACCAGGTCCTAGGTGCTTGCTAGATGAATGATTGTGAGGGTGTGTAAAGAGTTGCATGTGAGCGAGATGTTACAAATAGCTGGGAGAGAATAACAAGAACCAGCAGGAATTTAGTGTTGAGGCCAGATGGTACTAGCACAAGAATATGGCATGGTGGGAAAGGCAGTTTGAGGGTTGGATTCATGTTTTTACTAATTCCCACAACATGTGGTTTTATTTCTGGGTCATCAGTTCTGTTCCATTGATCAACCTATCTGTCTCTGTACCAATACCATTACAGTTTTTAACACTACCGCTCTGTAATAGAGCTTGAGGTCAGAGATGGTGATTCACCTAGCAGTTATTTTATTTTTAAGAACTGTTTTTGCTATTCTAGGTGTTTTACTTTCTGGGATTGTTGGGACCCAAAAGCCCCTGGCATCTCAGTCTCCATCTTGTCCCTAGGCCATCATCTATTAACTTTCTTTTGTCTCTTTCCACTATCTTGCTTCCATTCCCTCAATTGACTCAAAACACTAATGTGTCAACTATGCATATTTTATGATAGGGGCCTTTCCAGACACCTTACAATGAGGACATTCCTTTCTGGATATATTGCAATGACATTCCTTTCTGGAAACTTTAAGATATGGAGATATTCTTTTCCAGACATTTTACAATGGGGAGATTCCATTTATGTTAATATAAACCAAGTAATGTGCACAGGTTTGGCCTGTGCACCTGGCAAATACCTTTTTGTTCTTTAGCTTTATAAACCCTCTTTTTCCCTAGAGTAAACTGAGACTTGAACAGCATTTATGTCTTGTCTCCTTCCTTTGTGTCTCCTGATCCCAAATTTGTCATTGTTACTCCCTTCCCTTGAGAACCCTGTTGTTTAAATCCTGCACGTCGGGGGCACCAGATAGATGAATTTGAGAATTGTTTTTTCCATGTCTTTGAAGAATTGTGTTGGGATTTTGATAGGGATTGCATTTAATCTGTGGATTGACATTTCAGAAATCATAGCTTGCACAAAAATTATGGCTTAACTAGTGACAACTTCAATTTGCTTTATATAATTTTGTTTAACTTGAGTCATTGCCCAGGTCATTGAGCACTTCTTAGTACCAAGGATGGAGTGGCTATTGCTTGAGAGTGTCTTGGTTCCTGGAACAAGCTGTGAGTTTTCCAGTCATCACTTTTAAACTAAGGACATACTAGACATAAGATGGAGTCTGAATACAAAGTAGAAGTAGCTAGGCTGGATCCTTCAATGGCTCCATTTTTATTTAATACTGTTAATATGTCTGCCAGTGTGTTCCAGTGTGGAATATAAATGAGTCGGGAAGGAACATGTCCTGGGAGTGCCTATGAGAAATCTGCCCTGGGTGTGAATAGAGCCTTTATTTGTGCCCCTACCATGTACACACTTAATGATCAAGTTTTCTGACAATTCCATACAGGTATATCTGCTTTCTGGTTACTACTGCCTGATCATTTCTTCTCTTCCTCCCACACCTATCAAGCAACCTCCAGCCTCTCCCCTTTTCAGATGTATGACTTTGGGGGCTGTCTTGTGGCCCACTTGGCTTACTCAGGATCTTCTGTGCCTGTCAACTTAGTATGAAATGACTTTCTTTCCACACAGAAAGAATTCTGTACAGAAATACTTATTTTTTATATCTCTTTAAATTTGTACTTAATATACCAGGGTGGAGGGATACCGATGCCCCACTCAGAAGAGAAGAGAGTGGGTATGGAAGAAGGATAGTGGGTGGGGGTGACTAGGAGTAGGGCAGTAAGTGGGATGTAAAGTGACTAAATAAAAGGATAAATTAAATTTAAAAGTTGTACTTAATAAATACTACAGCATTAGTATAAACTATGAAAATTAAGGGCACATATTCAATATTCTATATAACAAAATTATTCCTTACACACTATATTGAAAATGTCATGAAGAAACTGAGAAACCAGGCTGACCCCATTTTCTAATCAGGAGGCATTTTGATACTCCTAGGTCAGTTAGGGTTTTTCTTACTCTAATACTCAAGTTTCTGTTTCTTCAGATCTCGTTTCAGTACAAGCAGTAACTATGAAATATTCTGTAACAAGCTTTCCAGGATGATTTTCATACTAGCTTTTAAAATTTGTAACTGCCTAGTTTTGCTTCTGTACCATGCTTCTTACAAAATATATACATCTGCATACACATACACATTCTAGATCAATGTTAAAGCAAGTAACTAAAACCAAGCAGAGTTTATTTAAAATCAGGAGTACTTAGTAGATAATGGTCCTCTGTCTTCAAAGATCTGCTGAATATGGCATTTAAAAAATTTAATGAAAAATTTCCTGTGATAGACAATAATGCCAGATCTTAGCTGTGAATCTAATGTTTCCAAACAAGACTATGAGGCACAGACTAATTTTATTGTGGTAATGCTAACCACTGGGCAAAACCCTGCCCTTTTCATCACCCTGCACAAGGGCCCTCACTGAACTCTTGGGTTCTTCCTCTACTTTGCTTCGTCAAGGTAGATCAGGTTTTCCAAGTTTCTTTTCTACAGGGAAATCTCTCAGAACTTCTTGGTCTGGTTGTCAAAGGCATCTGATGTCCTGTACAGCAGCTAAGGTGAAATGCTGTCTTATATGATAGCCAGAAACAGATCAATTCTTCTCAAAGTGAAGTCACTGAGAACACTATGGGAACCAAATAAAAAGTCTCTGTATCTTTAATTGAAAGAGAGGACATTGAGATTATACTTCAAGCTATAATACATCCTTTTCAGATCTTTAATGGTGTTGAGGGTTAATTGGAGCCTTATCAGTTTAACATCAGCTGCCTGGTCAATGTATTTCACACATGAAAGGAATGCCTTACTTTTTGTAGAGCTATTAGGTCTTCTGGTGAGAAATAAGCTCCCAATAACAGATTTCATATGTAATTTTTTAGTAATCTTTAATTTAGTGAATCATGCTTTGCAGTGCCTCCTTTGAGTAATCACTCACTCATGTTTCACAATAAATGCTTCGATGGAAAAAAATGAGAAAGAACAAGATCTAAGAATATGGAAGTTTAAAAAATTATAAAGTTCTCAAAATCATTTAAGACATATAAATGCAAACTTATGACAGTCTGATAAAACAACTTATACAAAAATAAAACTTAGAGATATTACATGATGTCAAGATCAAGCATTCAATTTTTTAAAAAATTCTTGATACTTAAAAAATTTATCTAATCATAATGAAAACATTAATTCAATCTAATTCAAAATCAATTTTGAGTTCCACAAAATTTTACAATAATTCAAAGATATGAATCTACTTCAGTAATTTACTGATCTTTGTGTAAGATAAAAAAAATTTCATGTAAGCTTAAGATTCTTAGGTTCCTTAACTTTATCTTCTGTCCCTAGTGTATATCTGTCCCAGCAGATTTCCACTTAGATGAAAGACACCATCTAGGAATCAGTTTCAGACTCAAATCTGTTCCAAAAGCAATTTACACAAGGCCAGCCCCAGGGAGTCATACAAGACTGGAGAGCACTGGATTTGCTGAAAAGTAATATGAAATAGTTTAGGTCATGTGATTATTCCGTTTCTTCATGTAGATGATTTCGATGAATACTCCATTGTTCAAATCTACTCCTGGCTCTTCCTGGCCTTTGATTAACTTTCCTGCCTTCCCAGAGAGTGATGTCCTAATTTCAATTGAGAAGGAAGTGCAGAAGTGTTGTTCCTTACTTGGGAATGTTACATTAAAAGAGTCCATGATCTTGGGACTCTTTTCTTCCTAATACGTTGCTTTGTTCAGCCTCAATAAGGGATTTTGCCTTGCCTATTGCATCTTGTTTAGTCCTGTGTGGTTGTTATATCTTGGAGATTTGCTCCTTTCCATAGGGAAATGGAGGGGAAGTGAACCAGAGAGAACCTGGGGGATGAGGGCAACTGGGCTGAGTGGACAGAGAAAAGACTGTCACCAAGATGTATTATATTAAAGAAGAATCTACTTTCAATAAAAAAGTCAAGAAAATAGAAAGAAAACAAAAGAAACTCCCTAATAAAGGGGACAAAAAGGCAATGTATAGTACGTACTGACATACCAGGAAACATAGTGGCCTCGAGTATCCCTCAATATCAAAAAGGTATCTGTTAAAATTATAGACCAAAACTTGTCAACAGGTAGATGCATAAGCTACAGTAATTCTACAATATGACAGGGCACTTTACCCTCTCTATGCAGAGCAAAAAGAATTATACATGACACTAGGAGATACATTTTTCTATGCTAACCAATTAGAAACAGTTTGAGAGACCCTATGCTAACAAATAATATCAAAATTAAATACTTAGACCAACAGTAGGGAAAAATTGGTACCAATTACTGTTTAACTGGTCCCGCTGACTATCCACCGTTTTCTCAGCTGATGTAGGTCCCCTAAACCTTCTGATGTTGTTTATCATGAGTGATGCATTCACCTTTCAATGCCTCACAAATTCTTTCCTGCTAGACAGAAAATGTTAAAATACTAACAATTTCTCAGTTTTACTAACCAGTATAGAAACTAGAAATGGGTATTCTCTATTAAGGACTTGGCAGAAACATGTAAGATAAGGGGGAACTAAGAAACCACCCCAACTCCATTCTGTAATCAGGAGCCATTTTGATACTCTACCTTAGTTACTGTTTTGGTTTACTATAAACCTTAAGTTTCTGTTTCCTGGGATTGGTCTGCTCCCTACTTGTAACCATAAAAAATTCTGTAACAAATATTCCGGGAAGATTTTCTTAACTGTTTTGTAAATGTGAACTGCCTAGTCTCATTCTTATAAAGCATACTTGCTTTGAATAATTCTCCACCTTGTGTTTTATAACCTTAAAAATATGTATTGGAGATTAACTCAGGGGTGATCTCTTGAATGTCATCTTAGGGGGAGATAGCCACTAAACCAGCTCTCATGTGCACACAGTATAAAGTTTGCTTTGATTTGGACATAATTTGTGGTCTTTGGTCTTTTCTAGCTTATTTCTCTTTAAGAAATTGTACTGATAAGTTATTTAAATAAAAATACATTAAAGTAATACATACCAATAAATACTAAATAAACAAATAAATAGTATTCAATGAAAAACAAATACTATCTATATTTGGGTTTGAGTAAGTTACAATATTCTTATTTAGGAATGGTTTTATATTCCCTGTCATTCAGAGAGAAAACATGAATTGTGAGAATTTCCTGAAATAAAAAGGTTGTTTTGATTAAATGTTTCTCTGCTCTCCCTAATCTAATTTCATGTTATAATGTACTCATTCTAACACTCTGACAGAAAGAAGTGGATTAAAGTATTCTGAACATGAAGTCTATTACAACCGTGATATGAAGATTTTAATGAAACGAATCCTTTCATCACAATATGGACTACATTCACATAGTGTGGTGGACTGTTCTATCAAAGGGTTCTTAGTCAAATCCACCATTACTCTGCACCAGAGCTTGTATAACAGTCAGTGGTAACTTTAACAGGCTCCATTCAAAGTGGTTCCTCGGGAGGTTCAGCCAGCACCAGATGTGGATGCTTGGAGCCAACCAGCAGATGGAGCTCAGGGACCCTGGTGAGGGAGCTGGTGAAATGACTGGAGAAGCTGAAGGGGGTTGTAACCCCATAGGAAGAACAACATTAGCTGGCTGGGCCACCCAGTGCCCCCAGGGACTAGACCACCAATCAAGGAGTGGACAGGGAGAGATTCATGACTCCAGATGCATAGGTAGCAGAGTATGGTCTTGTCTGATATCAATGGGAGGGGAAGACCTTGGTCCTATGGAGATTTAATGCCCCAGAGAAGGGGGATGCTGGAGGTGGAGAGAGAGTGGGTAGGTTGGGGAGGACCCTCATAGAGGAAAAGGGAAAGGAGGAGAGGGAGTTTGTGGGATGGGACACTTTTGGAAGGGTAACCGGGAAGTGGGGTATCATTTGAGATGTAAAAATTGGAATAATTAATAAAAGATAACAATATGTAATGAATATGTAATATTAAAAAACAAAGCAATTTTCGTACATAAAGAATTGGGATCAGAAGTATTGGATCATAACATGACTACATGATCATCTTTATAAGACATTGCTCAACATTTATCAAACTGATTAAGTTTCAGGTAGCTATATATGGCAACTGTAGTCCTCACAATCGCACTGATCATATTGGGACTGCATTTTTAGTCATTATTTGTGCAGTTGTATTGCTATTACATTATAACTATTATTTCACTAGAAATAAATAAAATTAAGTAAACAATTAAAATAAAATTAAAACATCATTTATTTAAAATTGCAAGTGTCCCTTCATGGAGTTTTTCCAATGAAACTTACACACACACACACACACACACACACACACACACACACACACATTTTATGATTTTCTAGAAACTGTCCACTAATATAAAACTGTTTGTTTTTTCTAGTCCTGTGAAAAGTCCAAGCCTATATTTTCCTAGCTCTGTCTCCTTTTCCATCCAGCATAGGTTTCAGTCATCTCCAATTATGCAGGCATTGGGAGGAAGACAGTAAAATTGTCACAATGACTGACCTGAGCTCTTCTAGCAAAGTTGACTTTGGTACCAAAACGAGTTGCGATCTAATTGGACAGACAAATTCATGAGTGTAGAATTAACTGTGCAACTATCTGAAACCTGACAGGTCTGTTGTATTTGTTGGTTCATTTGTTGAGTGTTTGGTTGGTGATATCCAGTCAGTAGCAAAGCTTTGTTGCTATTCTGAGCTCTGGCTGAGAAGCAACAGGCAGGGACTCTCTCTTGAGGTTCCAGTAACAGATGTGTGTGTCAATATCTTCTGCTTTTTCCCTCTGCAGACCAACTTAGTCTTTAATTTAAAAAAAAAAAGGAATTATTATAGGACCGATAGAGACTGACTTCTACTTCTTACATTTTTCCCTAACTTTTGTCTTATATAAGATTTTAAGATTTAAAATCAATAACCAGGAAAGTATTGACAATTTTTTCTGAAAAATCCTATTTCATGAGCAGTAGTTGTAGAGTGTATAATTGCTGGTTTAGGGAAACATATTAATGAATTAAATCTCCTGACAATGGCAATATTTCAAATATATTATCTTTAGGACACAATGCTATATATTATGATATGAAGTTTCATTTTTTTTTAAAAGAGTACATTATTTTAGAGTGGTCTTCAAGCTCCCACAGCTATATCCATTGTATCTGCAAAGTTAAATTGTATTTGCAAAGTTTAAACATACTACACTGCTAAAACTTTCAGAAAAACCTCTTCAGTGCAACAGTAATTCTAAAAGGACCTTCCAAAATATTTATAAGAGTAAATCTAGTAAGAGCAAAACTGCCCTCGGCTTGACATCTCTTAAGAAATAGGAGCAGTTCAAGCGATTGCTCACCAACAGGAATATTTGTTTCCGTGGTTAGAATCTCAGAGGAGGTCATGGATGAAATAGCCTCTCTTTGCTTCCAAGGCTCCCTGATGGTGTGAAAGTCCCCTTTATCTTTTTAGGAGTCAAAAGATTCAGGACATAAAAACCCTTTCCCTTAGATGAGCTCTTAGTCAGCTCCCTTAGCTGACTCTCCCTTAGCTGAGCACTTGGGTCTTTGTGTTTCATATGCCAAAGGAGATCCGTGCAGAGAGCCATGTACAGTGGTGTAAGGCCACAAACAATTCCTGAAATCTTTCTCACAAGTCAACACTTTCAGACAGTGAGTTCTGAGGGAGGGCCAAATTCCCTAGCAGCAATTGTTTTATTGCAAAAGAGAAAATGTTTACGTTGCTCTATGGAGAAGACTAGGTGCACATGAGCCTGCATGTCTTTGAACAGGTGTACAGTTTATATTTACATTATTACTAACAATGTGAAGAATGCTAACTGTATAATTATCCAATTTATGGAGTGTGGGGTCCTTAAAAAATGCTGTTCTGAGTAAAAGTTAGTAGCCATGCAAAGCTGTTTAAAGAAGAGTCCATCATTCACAGGTGTGCAGTTGCTCCTTGCCAGCCTGCCTGGAAGATCAGCAGCTACTCTAGAAGCATCATCCCTCTGTCCTCTGCTTAAGCTCCCTCATCATAGGAGGGCACCTAAACTAAATCCCTTTTCCTCTCAGTAATGATGTTTCCAAAATTTACATTTCAATGTTTTGTATTCTTTTAATAGAATTGTCATCAACATCCTCAAGAGTCAAAAGTCCATTTTTGTATTTAAACTTTATTCTAAAAATATTTCAAGTAAAAAGATCTACATAGCAAAATGAGCAGAACGCACATCTAAATGGTAATTAGAACATTCTAATTAGAACAACCATTCTGAAGCTATGAAGCTTCATGTTGGATTTTCCACTTCCCCTATCCTTTATACTTTTATGTATTTCAGTACAACTATATGACAGAGATAAAACTGGAAAAACAATTAGATTTATATCTTCTTTTGTAACACATACATTCTTTATCTGACTTTTGTCCTTTCTTATCTCCTAATATTTACTCCTTTTCAGCCTGCTTTCTACATGTTATACAGAAGCCACATGCACATTTGTTTATATTCACACACATATATAATAATGGCTAGGATTCACATATAAATGAAAACATGTAGGCATTTTTTCTGATATTATATGACTTCTCTCAAGAGTTTGCATTATAAATCCATCCATTCCTTCCTAATTTTCTATTTAATTTTTCTTTAGAGTAGCATTTTATTTTCTATATGTGTAAGATTACCACTATCAGTTCTTCTCTTTTTGCTGGGCTTCATTTCCTTATTTTAATGAATAAAGAAACAATAAATATAGGGGTGGAAATATTTCTGTGATGTACAACAGGGTCCAAATAAATAGAGTGCCTTTATATTTAACAAAAATGGACTCTCAGGAAAAGCCAATCATTTCATTTAAAATAACCACCTAGTTAAGTATTTCGGAATATATACTTAACCAAAGAAGTTAAAGGCCTCTACAATAAAAATATCAAGAGAATGCTAAAGGAAATCAAACATTATACTTGATGACAAACTAGATTCCTTGATTGGCAAAATTAATATTGTGAAAATATCTGCAGGAACAAAATTATTCCAAGGATCTTATGTAACACCTATAAATATTCTGATGTCATATTTAAATTTTAGGAAAAAAATGTCAAATGTTTGCAGAACAAGAAGAGACCACAGAGAGCCAAAGCAATCTTAAAACAATGTAAATAATGCTGGAGTGAAAGGAGTGCTAGAGGTAATACAGCTCCTGACTTCAAACTGTATGACAGAACTGAAATAATAATGACAGTCTTGTACTATCGTAAAAATAGATGGACAAATGGAATATAATAGAGAAATCAGAAAGAAAAACTGACAGAGATATGACCACTTACATTTTGATAATGAAGGCAAAAACATACATTGGAGAAACATTCAACAAATGGGGCTGGCAAACTAGATATTTACCTGCAGTCAAATAAAATTGGGTTCATCATTTCCTCCTGTAAAGAAGTCAATTAAAAATGGAACGAAGTCTTTAAATCCTGAAAGCAGGGAAACTTCTAGAAGCAAACATGGGGAACATTCTTGAAGACTATGGGGTAGGTAAAACCTTTCTGAATAGAACACTTAACAGTACACAACTGGCTTCACATATGAACAGATGAAATATGTGAAATTAAATCGTGCACATAATAGCAGACACAAATAGCAGAGTGAACAGCACTTTTAAATTTGAAGTTGAAGTGAAATATCAAATATTATCATTTTTCATTTTTTCTTCTTATGTTAAGTATATTTTAAATGTCTTAAATATTTACACATATATACCAAGTAAACATTATGTTTGTACTCTGTAGTATGCACATTGATTCACTTTTCTACCTATAATTCATATATATTAATCTCAGGTGGAAATACAATGACATGGTCATTAAAATGGTATAGTTGTTTTCTGAGACTACCAGGTGCTTGACAGGGACTGGGGTCAGTCTGCTTTACTACTGTTCCTAGAGTGATCTCCTCACTCATTATACACACAATTGTGTTTACCTTTGCTCCTGAAAACACTAGCAGATCTAACTTTCCCCTTTCTGTGGTGTGTATGCATGTGTGTATTCTCTACCTCTGAATTTTTACTAAATTTTCTCAGACAAGATGTCATGTGACCCTGAATCTCACAGAATATGACATCCTGATCCTCGGATATTTCTCAGTGCTGGATTTACAGATTTGTTATTCCTATGAGCTGTCATTCTCTTTTGTAATAAAACCACCCATTCTAACACTGTAGGACCTCCTTCTGAAAGTCATTTAACTTTAGTTACATCCCCAAATCCTCATATACATATAGTGTTACAAATAAGGTAAGAATTTTTGCATATAAATTTTATGTGATCAAAGTTTAGTCTATGCAGCAGTCTATGACTGTCCTGGAACTCATTATGTAGACCAGGCTGGCCTGGAACTCAGAAATCCACCTAACTCTGCCTCTCAAGTGCTGGGATTAAAGACGTGTGCCACCACTGCCCGGCTACAGTATTATTTCTTACATTTACAGTTTATACTTGCTTTAAAGAAAAAGTAACTATCTTAGATGTTACTTAGCCCTGTTATACTTTTTTAGACCTATTAAAGTATAACAGCAGCTAAAACATCAATGGTTAGATTTGGTTCTGAAGATATATAATTTGTGCTATGGTCATGTCTCAGTAATATTGAGTAGCTACATCTATCTCTTAATTATCTATCATCTCTGTCTATAATATATCACAGCACGGTGTTTGCATATCTGTTAAATATTCAGAAGTACTGTTTTAATTTAGATAGAATTTGGTTATAAGAATTTGGACATAAGAATACTTATGAAGACCTTATATAACTTATACATACACATATTATGTGTGTATATAATTTTTTTACAGTACTTAGCATTAAATCCAGCACAACTAGATAAATAGGGATGGATTTTTAAGTCTACTCTTAAACAAAATATTTTATATCCATAATCTTTCAATGGTGGAGATCTTTATATTTTTATACAGACTTGAGGTTACATTTTGTTATATTGGTACAGAAGTTTATATATTTATAAAGGTTTAAGGTTTTCTTTGGTATAAACCCTTGTATATTGATAAAAAATTTAAGATTAATTTTGTTACTCTTAGATAGACATTCTGTCTATACAACTTATTCAAATATACAAAGTTTAATCCCAATTCTTTTAATAGTTGTAATTACAAACTGTTTAGAATAATTAAGTAATACAAGCTTATAGTCAATCAAATTCATAGTCATGTGAGATACGAATTATCACAAAAATATATATCCAGTGTTGTACAGATAATAGATAGCCAAAGATGGGAATTATTTGTTTAAGTATGATATAAATAGATAGTCTTCAAAAGTACCAGAGATCCAAAAATATGACATTTAAGATTATTTTACTATAAAAGATCTTCTATGAAATACCACTGCTCCTGACAGTGCCCCCATTGCACTTCAAAAATAAATAAATAAATAAACATCGATAACTCCATATTGAAGTTGCTCCAATTATGACAAGCTAGCCACTGGGCAAGAAATGCCCTAACTTTATCTGCAGACAAAATGCTACCCTAAAGCTGCTGAACTCATCCTTCATTATTCCTAATTCCCTTAAGTAAGGTCTACCAGATGTTCTGGGCCAAAAGGCTAAAACTAGATGCTTTAACATTACAGAAAATGTTGGGGACTGTCCAACCACCTTGTTCTGCCATTCATTTAATTTTTGAAAGCTGAGTTCTTACACTTCCTTCATGCTCAAACACTATATATTCTTTCTCAAATCGATAATGGGGTTAAAGACTAAATTGTAGTCTTGCAGTAAAACTTAGATTGTTTAAAATT
>JADRCC010543290.1:0-13230 GCA_019843855.1 Hylomyscus alleni
TTTTTTTTTTTTTTTTTTTTTTTTTTTGTGGTTTTTCGAGACAGGGTTTCCTCTGTGTAGCCCTGGCTGTCCTGGAACTCACTCTGTAGACCAGGCTGGCCTCGAACTCAGAAATCCACCTGCCTCTGCCTCCCTAGGATTAAAGGTGTGAACCACCACTGCCTGGCTTGCTAGAAGACTTTTATCAGCAAGTGCTTTCTGCCACTTATCTACTTACAGAAAATGAGTACTTATTTGAAGCTCTTTTTTTTTTTTAGATTTATTTTATTTATTTTATGTGTATGAGTACACTGTAGCTGTACAGATGGCCATGAGCCATCATGTTTGTGGTTGCTGGAAATTGAACTCAGGTCCTCTGCCAGCCCTGCTTGCTCCAGCCCCGCTCTCTCTGGCGTGTAGCTGTCTTCAGACACACCAGAAGAGGGTGTCAGGTCTCATTACGGGTGGTTGTGAGCCACCATGTGGTTGCTGGGATCCGAACTCAGGACCTTCAGAAGAGCAGTCAGTGCTCTTACCCGCTGAGTCATCTCTCCAGCTCTGAAGCTCTTTTTTTTGTGGCCTGCTAACTAGAGTAGCTCAAATATATGTGACTTCCAATCAATATACAGTGCAATGTATAACTATCACTGCAAATTAACCAGATAAAACATTGCTTTTTGTACCAGCCACTAGCTGGGGTTTATTGCAATGGGATTGTTTTATTCAGTCTTGGTAGAATTTAACTCAAAGCAAGGAGATGTTAAGGCTTTACTAAGTAGCTCCCAATATGCCAACTTCTGTAGTTAAGACTCAGCCTATGTTGTGATAAAGAGAAATACCATAGGGTATATTACGTGTTTTATTTTCTGTGTGTGTACATTTCTCTGTATGTTTAAGTACACATGTGTAGAGGCTGTAGGTCAACCTTATGTGGTGTTCCTCATGATGACCATCTGCCAGGGATCCTCCTATCTTTAATGATGGGGTATCAGTCTGCCACCACACCCTGGATTTTATGTAGGTTCTGGGAAGCTAACTTGAGTCCTTATGTTTGACTTCAACAGCAAGCATTTTCTGGACTGAATTCTCTCCCCAGCCCAAAATAAAAAGTGTGTGTGTGTGTGTGTGTGTGTGTGTGTGTGTGTGTCTATGTGTGTGTGTGAGAGAAAAAGAGAGAAAATGAGTGTGAGAGAGAGCAAGCATGCGAGCGCATGTAGAAGTCAGAGGACAATTTTCAGAAGTCACTTTTCTTCATGGTTTCTGGGGATCCAGCTGGTCATTAGGCTTGTTTTGTAAACACATTTACACCATTTTGCCAGTCTATAATATGTATTTTTTCAGAGTAAGTTTATTGGTTTAATGTGTTTTGTATATACTGTTTTAAAAAGTATGTTTACACATTTTATATTGTTCATTATAAGTCTGAGTTACATTGTCTCAGATTTGTAATATGACCCATGGCCATTTTAAAACATATCCCTGATTTTTAAATGACGTTGGGAAATTAATTGTCCAATGTACACGCAGTTTAGATTAATTTTCTTAGCAGTATGGTTTTGCTGCCAGTGCTTTGTAAAATAAATATCCCTATTTATAGGATAGATATTGCTGTGGGTGGCATTTATAAAGGCTTAAAGGTCTTAAACTTAGAGTCCCAGTGTCTTGGATGCATAAAATGTGTCTTCAAGGAAATATGTCCAAGAGAGTGTTGTAAAAATTTTGTTTAATTGATATAGTTCCATGAAAACATATTTTACAATCTTGTTTCCATTGAATTGTTTGTTTTGAGAAAGTAAAGGTGTCACATGAGCAGAGGCGACCTAGAGAGTACCAGTATGGGACACCACTTTCTTTTTTGTTTTTTTTTCTTTTTTTTAAAAAAGATTTATATATTATTATACATAAGTACACTGTAGCTGTCTTCAGACACACCAGAAGAGGGCGTCAGATCTCATTACGGGTGGTTGCTGGGATGTGAACTCAGGACCTTTGGAAGAGCAGTCAGTGCTCTTACCCGCTGAGCCATCTCGCCAGCCCTTTTTTGTTTTCTTTTTCAAGACAGAGTTTCTCTGTATAGCCCTGGCTATCCTGGAACTCACTCTGTAGATCAGGCTGGCCTCGAACTCAGAAATCCACCTGTCTCTGCCTCCCAAGTGCTGTGCCACCACTGCCTGGCAATCCTCCTGTCTTTACCTTCTCCTGCAGGCTAGGAAGCAGCTGTGCAAATGAGCATGCCCAGCTTTTGATGAGGGTGCCCGAGATGCAAACAGAGATCCTTATGCTTACCAGCTGGCCTCAGCCTAGATTAGTTTTTCTAATCTAGTTTTCATAAAGCAGATTTTTATGTGTATATGCACATCTTTACTTTTCTGTGTATGTATCATGTGCCTGCAGTGCCTGCAGAGGCCAGAAGAAGGTGTTGAATATCCTGGAACTGGAGTTAAAAGCAATTGTGATACATTTTGTATGAGCACTGGGAACTGAACCCAGGTCTTCTGTAAGAACAAGCAAGTGCTCTTAACTGCTAAACCTTATCATCATCTCTGATCGCAGATTTTTTTTTTTAATGTGTGTTTGCACATCTGTATCTTGGTTTGCCAAGTGTGTGCAGGTGCCTGTGGAGGTCAGAGAGGGCATCAGTTCTCCTGGTTCTAGAGTTACATGTTAGAGTATATGTGCCACCTGACATGAATGCTGGGAAACTTGGGTTCTCTCAGAAACCCCTGAGTCATTTTCTACATCTCCCTTAAAGTATAATTTTTGAGAATAGCACTAACTCCTCAGATTACTTTGTCAGGGACACCACAGTCCATTGTGTAGAATATTTGATCATATTGTGAACCCCAAGATTGTGTTGTTCCCTTAAAAAAAAAAAAAAAAACCCAAAAACCAAAAACCTGTTTCTAGTTGTGGTGTGGCTCAGCCTTAGCACACATCTTTAATCCCTCTGGCTGGAATACAGACACACCCTTAGTATACACCTTTAATCCCCAAAAATGAAGGTAAGGTTAGTTTGTAGAAGGAAGCACCCCTGTTTGAAAGTGATGTCTAATTGAGTGGCAGACAAAGTGACAAATCGAAAAATATTTGACAGAGTAGGATATGTCTGACTCTCACAAGAACCAAAAGGAAAATGAAGCTACTTAAGAGAAGCAGCACAGAGAGAGAGAAGGAGGAGAAGGCATTTGTATAGAGGCAGGTTGCAGAGAGAATAAGCCAGACACAGGTGAAGACAGAAGGAGCCAGAGAATGAGAAGGAGCAAGAAGGTTGGAACAGATTGTCATAGTTTGAGGCCAGACAGAGAAAAAGTCTGAGTGGAGAGGAGTTTTAGCCAGAACAGTTGAGTTTAATGAGCCAGCCAGAGTTCAGAAAGAACTAGGAAGGAGTGAGCTTATTCAGCAAGTCTCAGAGGCTGAAAACATTGTAGGCATTGATTAGATTGATTAGATTGGAGGCTAGTCCATTCCAGGACTAGACCTAGGTTAGCAGATGGAGGCAGTAAACCTTGGAGATGACAACTATTACAGGAGAATAAAAGTTACTTTTTAGTCCATGCCCAGTCTAACTAGGTTTTTTGAGGTTGCTTAGTTGGTTAGTTAGTTTTTTTTGAGGCAAGCTTTCTCTGTGTAGCCCTGCCTGTCCTGGAACTCACTCTGTGGGCCAGGTTGTCAAGCTCAGTGATCTGCCTGCTTCTGCCTCCTGAGCGTTGTGACTAAAGGCATACACTACCATATCCAGCTTAACTAGGTGTTTTAAACAGAAATCAATTCCAAAATGTTTATCTAGTTTTTAGACTTCAGATATTTCTCCTGGTAGATTTTTTTTTCTTGTAGTGTGCAATGTAACAAGGCTAAAGTTATGTGCTTCTCCATATACTATGAAAGTATTGTATATGATCATAAAATTTTCAGTTCCCCATTGGGTGCTTGGAAGTTATTAATTTAAAAATAAGTTTCTGGCAGAGTATCACATGCTCCTCTTGTTCTTGTCTGAGTAAGAGTGCAGAAGCATTTCGATGACCATTCTCATGTACTCACTGACTTTGGGGCTTTTATTTTTATAGGATTAATTTCTAATGTTTATGTAAGACAGAAGAAAAGGATGTCATTCCGTAAAGGTATGCGCTCCCCTTCCCCTCTCTCTAAATTCTGTTGTTTTTATATTACTGAGGCCAAAAGCTATAATATGGTTTTCTCTGTTTCAGTAAACATCATCATCTGGGTCCTGGCTGTCGTTCTCTTCTTACTGGTTCTGCACCATAACTTCCTCAGCTTGAGCAGTTTGTTGAAGAATGAAGTTTCAGGTATGGGAGGGAGTTTTTACTTTACTAACCCTGTATACTGTCCGTTGTTAAGGACCCAGAGGCCCCCGGACCCCACATCCTAAGTTTTATCACTATGTTAAAGAAAACTTCCCTCTTGCTCTTACAAAGACTCAGGAAAGTAAAGAGACCAAATGTAAAAAAAAAAAAGCAGTTTGACTTCAGCAGATGGATGAGACAGAGTGGAAAAGGTTGTCTGAAAAAGGAGGAAGGGAACCCTTGGAGCTTATAGAGGAGGTCTGGGATGGGAAATTAATGCAAAGTCAGGGCCTAAGCTTAAAAGCTGATCTTCAGACATGGCTGTTGCTGTATGTATATATGTGTATATATGTGTGTATATATACATATACATATACATATACATATATATATATAGTTTTTCGAGACAGGGTTTCTCTGTGTAGCCCTGGCTGTCCTGGAACTCACTCTGTAGACCAGGTTGGACGGCTGTATATCTTTAGAAACTGCCTTGCTCTAGCTGTCTAAAGAAGGTGGAGAGTGGGTGACTGAGTTAGGCAATGGCATTGATGGAGAAGGAGCTTCAACAGAGGGGCAGGAGATTTCGACAAGCCTTGGTCAGGATCTGGCATAGTTTGTTCAAAGTGTATTCTGATAACAAGCACACTGGGTACTCATTAGTCATCTGGTACCTCCCACTCTTCTCTGTACTGATGTCTTTCACTAAGGACTTGATCTGAGAGAATATTCCTTTCTATCAAGTGAGAGGCCCTAAAAGCTGTCTGTAGACTGTCATCTGCTTGCATTTCATCAGGTCAGAGCTTTAAAAGGTGGCTATAGACAAGTGTCCCTGGTATTTGATGCTTGCCATTATCATTACAAGGTGTCAATATGGTGACTTTGTTTTAACTGTTACTTTCTTTCCACTTAGCAATCACATCAGTAGGACTTTTGTAATACAATAGAAATCATAAAGTCTTATCAGCTGATCAAAAAATTTTATTGTATATAACATTGCAATTATTTAGTTCATGTGAATCTCCTCTGGTAATGAGGGATATTTGAGGCTTCAGGGTGTTTGTGTTAAATATCTTACTGCTTGGGCTTGCTTCAAAGTCACTCTATAATTCAGGCTGTCCTTGAATTCCTGATCCTAATGCCTCAACCTCCATAGTGATGGAACTACAGGTGTGAACCACAATGTCCTTGTTTTAAAAAATCACTTTTGAGGATAGATGTGACAATACACCACAGAAATCCTAGCAGCTGGGAAACTAGACTATAGCAAAACTTTGTTTAAAACAAAGTCTGTTTCCCCCCACCCCCGACACACACCTCTAGTGGGTACTAATCCAATAAACAGTGTATACCATGGCATACCTACCATGCACAATTTACATACCATGTATACATATGCAATAATAAGTAAAGTTAGGAGAAAAAGTTTAAGTCACCTTTGGTTACATACCAAGTCAAGGTCAGTCTGACATACATAAGACTCTGTCTCAAAAAGGAAGGAGAGCCAAATTTAGCTAGTGTGTAATCCCAGCACATGGAGGCTGAGATGGAGTCATTTAGTCAGTATTAGTTGAATAAGTTATTTCATTGACCCAAGAAACTACTTTAAAAAATTTGACTGGTATGTTCTAGTCCTTTTCTTACTATGTATGTTTTTCTATATATTTGAGATTATACTGAACTTCATATGATAAAAATTTCCATATGATTTCTATCATAAGCATAACAAATTTCATATATGCAATTAAGACTTTTTTCATTTATTTGTGTATATACCTTTAATGCTATAAGTTTATGTGTATCCACAAGAAGCTATGTTTTCTTAATAACTTTCAATTTTAGATGGCAATCCCACAGAAAAAACTGAATCTTATGCAGCATATACATAGACATAGATGTTTATCTGGTTAGAACTTATATGTTGTATTTATTGTTATAATTCCAGTGCTGGACATTATTTTTCATATAATAATTCTTCAGTGTTCATTGCTGACTGAGTATACAACTGATTTCTCTATAGTCATAGGACTGGCTGTAGGATCCAAATCTTCAAATACTGTGTCTGTTATACAAAATCTCATAGAAAAAACTTGCATAACTTGTACTCATCTTACTATATACTATAAAGCATTTCTAGATTGCATATAATATCTTGTATAGCATAAATCTTTGTTGTATTATTTAGGCCCTAATGATAAAAATCATCATTCTACATTTTTAGTAATTTCTTTCTATGTGGAAATCATAATTGTGGAGGTCCTATTGTATCATAAAAGTCAAGAAGGATGGTTTTACAGAGTAATACCACAGTTATATATTAAATTTCCTTTTTAAATTTAATTTTCTATTTCAATCTAAAACTTTCCCTCTTTAAACTCTAATCATAGGCCTAGGCATCTAGCTTAGCAGTAGAAAACTTGCTCAGCATGTGCTAGGTTCACCCCCAGCACTGCAAGAGTAAATTTTGATTGTGATCCATTAGATTGATCTTTTTAAAAAATATTTATTTATTTTATATGAACACACTCAAGTTGTCTTAAGACACACCAGAAGAGGGCATCAAATCCTATTACAGATGGTTGTGAGCCACCATGTGGTTGCTGGGAATTGAACTCAGGACCTCTGGGAAGAACAGTCAGTGCTCTTAACTGCTGAGCCATCTCTCCAGTCCCATTACATTTATTTTTATGTCTCTTTATGATTTGTAGTTTGAAAAACAGTTTGTAGGTATAAATAAAATGGTGGCTTGTTTTGGTGTACTTGTGTTGAAGCCAGGGCCTTACACATGCAGAGCATGTGCCCTTACTGCTGAGCTAGGTCCTCAGCTTTAAAGTTTGACTTTTCTCTAGTTCAAATTCTGTCCTTAAGAATGATTAAGACAGCCGGGTGGTGGCGGCGCACGCCTTTAATCCCAGCATTTGGGAGGCAGAGGCAGGCGGATTTCTAAGTTCGAGGCCAGTCTGGTCTACAGAGTAAGTTCCAGGACAGCCAGGGCTACACAGAGAAACCCTGTCTCGAAAAACCAAAAAAAAAATTAAAAAAAAAAGAATGATTAAGACAAAGACCATGTACCCCTTTAAGGCTGTTTATAAACTGTCATAATGCATTCTAGAAATATTCTGTAACTTCCCTACTAATGGGATACCAAGAGTGTTGCCAGATTTTTTCAAATTCTTCCACTTGTGTAAAAGTGGTTACATATAGGAAAACACAATTTCCTATTGTATGCTTCCAAGTTACTGGGCAAGAATGAGTAAGTAGTTACTATAATTCTCATGTTATCTCCTTCCATGTCTTGGACTCTGTAAAACACTTCCTGGGTGTGGTAGTGCATACCTTTACTTCCAGCACTCTGGAGTCAGAGACAAAGGGATCTCTGAGTTTGAAGCTGACCTGGTCTAGATAGTATGTTTCAGGCCAGCCAGGACTATATAGCAAAACACTGTTTCAAAGCAAAAAACAAACAAAAAACAACCCAATACAAGAACAATAATTCATGAGCTTGTGTCCTGATGCTTTCCTTGTGTGTTCTTTTCAGATTCAGGAATTGTGGGGCTTCAGCCCATAGACTTTGTTGAAAATGTTCATCAACATGCAGTAAATGAGAGACAAGAGGAGATTCCCGTGGTTATTGCTGCCTCTGAAGACAGACTGGGTGGGACCATTGCAGCCATAAACAGCATTCATCAAAACACTCACTCCAATGTGATTTTTTACATTGTTACATTCAACAGTACAGCAGACCATCTCCGGTGAGCACTGCTTTCCTAACTGATTCTGCCTGTTTGATGCTCTTCATAGGCCCACTGCTAAACCAGGAGGCATTTTACAATATATTATGATATGATATCTTCCTGTCGTAACACACACACACACACATACACACACACACAGAGTACAAACAGTTTTCCATATGATTGTGTCATGCCCCTGTGGCAGGAGAAATGATTTGTCAGGAAGTAAACCAGCTGTCATAGTCACATTGTTAATCCCACCGTTCTTTTAGTAATAAGTCTAATGTTTAGCAATCTGACTTTCTGAATAAGGGAAGTAGTATATGATTTACTAGTCATAGCTCCTTACAGATATGTATGCACAAAGCACTGGGTTCAATTCCCACCATCACAGAAGTGGGCATGGTGGCCCATGCCTGTCACCCCAGTAGAAGGAGGATTAGAAGTTACAAGTAGTCCATGTTTGGCTGAGTGTTCGGAAGTCTAGTTTCTGCAGTAGTTTGGTTATGGGAGAAGAGATTGTCCCATAGATTCTTGGTTGAAAAGGAACTTTGGTGATGGAAATACCTTCATCTTAAGTGAGGCACCCCTAGTCTTTGTTTATTGGTTTTCCAAGACAGGGTTTCTTTGTGTAGCCCTGGCTGTCCTAGAACTCACTCGGTAGACCAAGCTGACCTCGAACTCAGAAATCCACCTGCCTCTTCCTGCTAAGTGCTGGAATTAAAGGTGTGTGCCACCACTACCTGGCTAGAATCCCTAGTCTTAGAGAAATAAAGAACTTGAAACATCTATTTTTTTCCCTAGGTCTCTCTTACATTGCATTATGCCACTATTAGAAAAGCATAGAAAGATATGGCTATATACATTAGAAACATGGCCAAATGAGTTTTTTTTTTTTATTTCATCAGGTCCTGGATGAACAGTGGTTCCCTGAAAAGCATCAGGTACAAAATTGTAAATTTTGACACTAAACTTTTGGAAGGGAAAGTAAAGGAGGATCCTGACCAGGGGGAGTCCATGAAACCAGTGAGTTCCATGTGTCTTTGTTTTACTGGGGGTGTATTTGATTAGAATGCCTGGAGTAGTTCCCACGGACCAAACCTGGGGACTCCAAGAGTCCATTGACTATTTTTCACTTGGGTTCTTGTAAATAAAAGCCCAGCTATTGTATCCTATGCTGATATTTCTCTCCCCTTTTATTGTCAGTTAACCTTTGCAAGATTCTACTTGCCAATTCTGGTTCCCAGTGCAAAGAAAGCCATATACATGGATGATGATGTTATTGTACAAGGTACCAGAGAATGAGTTCTATTCTTCATCTTGATTCTGGGCTGTAATGGGTTGTCTGTGTCTACTATGGTCCACCACCATTCATTTAAAGTGAGAAACAGAATCTCAAGACGGCAGTTATTCATTTCACTTTATTTATTTAAGGTGATATACTTGCTTTGTACAATACACCACTGAAGCCAGGACATGCTGCTGCATTTTCAGAAGATTGTGACTCAGCCTCTACTAAAGTCATCATCCGTGGAGCAGGGAACCAGGTATATTACTTAGTGCAAATCTCACTCCCTGTGAAAGCTTAATGAGAAGTGTTAAATTCAGTGCTCCATCTTAACCAGTTATTGCTCTCCAGATCGCATACCTACTTTTCTATAGATTCTGTAGATTTATGTAGTTTACAACCAAATTGTCCTTGAATGCTCTGCTAAGACAAACTCTAGATCCCAGTTATTTCTTTAGGATCTGTCGCTTTTGCTAGTAATTTAGGAAGTCAACCTTAAATACTACCCAGTGACATATGCCTTTAATCCTAGCACTTGAGAGGCAGAGGCAGGCAGATCTGAGTTGGAGGCCAGCCTGATGTACAAAGTGAGGACAGCCAGGGCTACACAGAGAAAAAAAAGACTTTTTTTACTTGCTTTAAAAACTCATCTTGTTTGAAGCAGCAAATATTTCATTTATGTTTTCAGTACAATTACATTGGTTACCTTGACTATAAAAAGGAAAGAATTCGTAAGCTTTCCATGAAAGCCAGCACCTGTTCCTTTAATCCTGGAGTTTTTGTTGCAAACATGACTGAATGGAAGAGACAGAATGTAACTAATCAGCTGGAAAAATGGATGAAACTCAATGTAGAGTAAGTATGTAACTGGCTTAGCTATTAAACCAAACAAAAGCCTTGAACACTGGTTGGTACTCCACACTAACATGCCTTGTCTCCCCCCAAGAGAGGGGTTATACAGCAGAACACTGGCTGGCAGCATCACCACACCTCCTCTGCTTATCGTATTTTATCAGCAGCATTCCACCATTGACCCTATGTGGAATGTCCGACATCTTGGTAAGTATAAAACCATTCAGCTGGGTATAGTTGTTCATACTGGTAATCCTAGCACTTGGAATAGATGCAAGAGTAGCAAGTTTTGAGGTTAGCCAGAACCACCTAGGAGACCCTACATCAAAACAAAGAAAATAGCCATTGACTTAGACTAACCAGGAATTGGTATCTAAGAACACCTCCTCCAAGATGGACTATGACCAGTATTTTTCTCTTTAGGTTTCTGCCCCTTAGCATGGTATTCTTGTTCTTAATTTGGCATTTTGTTTAAGGTTCCAGTGCTGGAAAACGGTATTCACCCCAATTTGTAAAGGCTGCCAAGTTACTTCACTGGAATGGTCACTTTAAGCCTTGGGGAAGAGCTGCTTCATATGCTGATGTTTGGGAAAAATGGTATATTCCAGACCCAACAGGAAAATTCAGTTTAATCCGAAGACATATGGATACCTCAAACATAAAGTGAACTACAAATGTAAGCTAAATCCATCACTCAGGCAACCCTGACACTCTATGTGGGAAGATAACATTTGTAGGGTTTGAGTTTCTCTGTACTGACCACAGCAAACAGTTCAGCTGGGTAGAGATCACAGATCTCCTGATGATTACCATGTCTTCATCTGCCTTACCAAATGTTTGCTTATTATATTGCTGACTGACTTGAAGGACAGAATGAGAACTCCAGCATAACTGTATCTGGCTCCTGTAGGTTTATAACCTGTGGCCTGGTTTGGAAATAAAATCTACGTTTTCCAATAGACGTCTTTGCTGCCCCATTTTTTTCCCCCCAAGACAGGGTTTCTCTGTATAACCCTGGCTGTCCTGGAACTCACTCTGTAGACCAGGCCTGCCTCTGCCTCCCAAGTGCTGGGACTTTTTCCCCCCTGATATTTTGTGTTGAACAGTCCTGGCTGTCCTCAAACTCAGAGATCCTCCTGAGTGCTGGGCACTACCATACCTGGCCATAAATAAATCTTAAACACCAAACACATGCATGTAAATACTTTATAATATGATACATATTTACAAGATTTACAGTTTATATATCATACACCAAACCAATCTAGAACACTGTACAGAGAACATTTAAATGTGAAGAAGTTATATATAGTCTGTGGTAAAGTCATAGGCATCATCCTCTTCACTCATTTTATCCAAGGTAAATGATCTGTCAGATGGCTTACCTGTATCAGAGAAAAAAAGTGAGATTTTATACAAGAAAATAAGAGCAACTGTGCACAAACTACTTTGTTACAAGTCCAATTCCCAGACTCACTTGCTGTTGACTGCCCAGGTGACATCTCACTGGTCTCTTCTACAGGGGCCATATCTGAGATCTCTGCCTGTGGATCAAAAAATTGATATGATATGAAATAGCACATAACTTCTCATTACCCTTATAGAGGTAGGATATAGACTGAATCAGTCTTGGGTAGCATCCCTAATTAGGGACTTGTAAAATGTTAACAGATCAGGTTTAAATACCTGAACTGTACGGGGGTTTCCTTATTAAAATGTTTTGTTTCTACCTTTGACCCCCTCATTTTTTCCACACTGTAATGCTAGAAATTTTATTTCAGCTTTAACTAAAGAAACGACTTACATTTTTTTCACCACTACCATTTTCTTGACCATCACCATCCTGTTTGACTTCCGTCTGTCTTGGTGATTCTTCGGATATGTCCTTTACACTTTTTTCACCACTACCATTTTCTTGATCATCACCATCCTGTTTGACTTCTGTCTGTCTTGGTGATTCTTCGGGTATGTCCTTCTCTTCTAGAATTCCATTTGTCAGGCCCGAAGACCGAAAAAGGATTCTATTAGTTAAATGAGGGCCCTTGAGGACTAGAGGAAATAAAACTCATGTTAACAAATAAGACCTCCAGCATTCTGTTGTTGTTATTCACTATTGTTATATTCACTCGTTTAACAGAAAAACAGAATTTCACCTTGTATGCTGTGTGCATTATTCTTTTCTAGTTCTTCTAGATTAAAGCCCTTCTTCATGATTGCTGCAATATTCTCATTAAAATGTGGAGAATGATTCCAGGATGCAGGGGGATGGCAGTAGTAACCTAACGAGGCACTGGCATTAAAGACAAGATGTGTCAAACACAGGCCAATCCCTTTATTCTAAGTTGTCTTCTAAAATGCCAATACAAGACACCTTACCCTGTCCACTCAGACCACAGCAGCTTAGCAGCGCTTTCAACATTTGGGTTGCCACCTTTTTGGTGTAGACCTCTTCTCTGAGCAAGTTTAGCAAAAAAATCCAGAGAATCCTTATACTCCGGGACAGTATATTTCAACACCACCTTAAAAACAAAACATGAACCATCCCTAAACTATGTAGATAAAAAAACAGTGCTAGAGAGCTCAAGGGAATTCTTTTACCTGTTGATTATCAGCCTGAGACAGAATGGCACTGGCAGCCTCCAGCGGTCTTAGTACTTCAATGCTTGCTGGACTTCGTAGGGCAAGTGCAGTAGGGGAGTTACAAGGTGAGATAATAAAGCATGGACTATCTATGATTGTGATCTGCTTGTCTAAAGGAACAATCTGCATGCTCCTGGGGGGGAAAAAGCCATGGAATTAACAAAGACACGTCCATCTGAGGGCAAGACAACATGAAGCTCAGGGTTGGATTGAACAAACTCAGCACAGCAGTTAGGTCAGATCCAATTTGTCATCACTGCTTCATGTTTATGTGAAACCTTAAAATAAGCACTGTAAGATACAGTGGACTACACATACAAACATACTGTTTGGATACATAACACAGTAAAATTATTTCCTTATTTATTTCCAAGACTAGGTCCAACACTATTTTGAAGGAGCTTTCCTCAACCTTTTCAACTCAAGTGTAGGTACCTGG
>JADRCC010543316.1:0-14178 GCA_019843855.1 Hylomyscus alleni
TCCATAGCTGCACAGAAAAACTCTGTGTCAGGAAAAGGAGAAAAAGAAAGAAAAACTCAATTTACAGTGAATAATTTTATTTTCATTTCAATGTGTAAAATAGCACAATATAATACATGAAGTACACGAGAAATAAAAATTTTTATTAGATATTTTCTTTATTTACATATCATATGATATCTCCTTTCCCAGTTTCCCCATCCAAAAAAAGAAAAAAGAAAAAAAAAACCCGTTCTCTCCCCTATTCCCCTGGTCACCAACCCACACTCTCCTGCTTCCTGGCCCTGGCATACCCCTACACTTGGACATAGAACCTTCAAAGGGCCAAGGGCTTCTACTGCCATTGATTACCTACAAGGCCATCCTCTGTTATACATATGCTGTTGGAGCCATTAGTCCCACCATCTGTACTCTTTGGTAGGTGGATTAGTCCCTAGGATCATTGAGGGTACTAGTTAGTTCATATAGTTGTTTGTACTAAGGGGCTATAAGCCCTTAAGCTCCTTGGGTTCTTTCTCTAGCTCCTTCATTGGGGACCCTGTGCTCAGTCCAATGGATGACTGAGAGCCTCTACTTTTGTAATAGTTGGGTACTGACAGAGCCTCTCAGGAGAAAGCTATATCAGGCTCCTGTCAGCCAGCACTTGCTGGCATCCACAATAGTGTATGTGTGCTTTCTATTGTTTATGTTGTTATTGAGGAGCAGCCTTAATCCATGGTGATCTGATAGAATGCAAAGAATTATTTCAATCTTCTTGTATCTGTTGAGGCTTGATTTCTGACTAATTATATGGTCAATTTTGGAGAAGGTAGCATGAGGTGCTCAAAAGAAGGTATATCTTTTTGTTTTAGTATAAATAGTTCTAAAGATATCAGTTAAATCTGTTTCATAGCTTCTATTAGTGTCACTGTGTCTTTGTTTAGTTTCTGTTTTCATGAACTATCCATTTCAGAGGGTAGGGTGCTGAATTCTCTCACTATTATTGTGTATGGTGCTAGGGTGCTTTGAGCTTTAGTAAAGTTTCTTTTATGAATGTAGATGCCCTTGCATTTGGAGCATAGAAGTTCAGAACTGAGAGTTCATTTTTGTAGATCATACCTTTGAAGAGTATGAAGTGTCCCTCCTTATCTTTTATTATCACTTTAGGTTGAAAGTCGATTGTATTCTATATTAAAATGGCTACTCCAGCTTTGGGGGGCGGCATTTGCTTGGAAAATTGTTTTCCAGCCTTTTATTTGAGTTAGTGTCTGTCTTTGTCACTGAAGTGTGTTTCCTGTATGCAACAAAATTTTTGGTCCTGTTTACATATGCAGTCTGATAACGTATGTCTTTTTATTGGGGAATTGAGTCCATTGATATGAATAGATATTAAGGAAAAGTAATTGTTGCTTCCAGTTATTTTTGTTGTTAGAGTTAGATTTCTGCTCTTGTGGCTATCTTCTTTTCATTTTGTTGGAAGATTACTTTCTTGCTTTTTTTAGGATGTAGTTTCTCTCCTTGTGTTGAAGTTTTACATTTATTATCCTTTGATGGGCTGGATTTGTGGAAATATATTGTGTAAATTTAGTTTTGTCATGAAATACTTTGGTTTCTCCATCCATGGTGATTGAGAGTTTTTCTAGGTATAGTAGCCTGGGTTGGCCTTTGTGTTCTCTTAGGGTCTGTATGACATCATCCCAGGATCTTCTGGCTTTCATAGTCTCTGGTGAGCAGTCTGGTGTAATTCTGATAGGCCTGCCTTTATATGTTACCTTTTCCCCTCACTACTTTTAATATTCTTTCTTTGTTTTTTGTATTTTGTGTTTTGACTATTTATGTGACAGGAGGAATTTCTTTTTTGGTCCAATCTATTTGGAGTTCTATAGGCTTCTTGTATGTTCATGGACATCTCTTTCTTTAGGTTAGGGAGGTTTCGTTCTATAATTTTGTTGAAGATATTTACTGGCCCTTTAAGTTGGAGGTCTTCACTCTCTTTTATATCTATTACCCTTAGGTTTGATCTTCTCATTGTGTCCTGGTTTTCCTGGATGTTTTGGGATAAGAACTTTTTGCATTTTGTGTTTTCTTTGACTGTTGTGTCAATGTTTTCTATGGTATCTTCTGTACCTGAAATTCTCTCTTTTATCTCTTGTATTCTGTTTGTGATTCTTCCATCTATGGTTACTGACTTCTTTCCTAGGTTTTCTATCATCATCATAAGATATGATTTTAGATCCAAATCTTGCTTTTCCCTGTGTTTTGGGAGTATCTAGGACTTGCTGTGTTGGGGGTACTAGGTTCTGATGATGCCAAGTAGTCTTGGTTTCTGTTGGTGAGATTCTTGTGCTTGCCTTTCGCCATCTGTTGATTTCTGGTGTTAGATGTTCTTGCTGTCTGTGGTTGGAGCTTGTTCCTCCTGTGGGACTCTAAGCCTGTGTCAGCACATCTGGGAGATCAGCTCTCCTCTGCTAAGAGGAGGGTTGTGGATAAGCTGTCCATCCTGAGTCCTGGCGTCAGAGCTCTCCCTGGAGACAAGCTCTCAGCTTGCAGGAAAGGGGTACAGAGGTTTGTGGATCTTCTGTCCCTCTTAGGTATAGATGAAGGTAGAGAGGTCCTGTCCCAGCTGCCCTGCCACTTCTGGCAAGAAATGAATTTTTCATATAAATTCTCCCAATGCAAAAATTCTTAGTTCATAACGAGCATGTATGTACACATGCCAATGCAAATATGTATATATATATATATATATATATATAAATAAAATGTGTATATATATAAATACTTTATGTATGATGTTGTTTGTATATATGTGATGATGTATACATGAATGCATATGTTCATGTTCGTGAACACACACACACACACACACACACACACATATATATATATATATATATATATATATATATATATATATGTTTGTGCATATGCATCACCTCAGATTTTATTGCTTAGGGTGTCTTTTGAGATAGAATTTCTCATTGGGACTTGATGCTTGCACATTAGGGTTGACTAATTGTTGAGTTTCAGGGAATATTTTTTCTGCTTCCCAAGTGCTGGGGTTAAAAGAACATACTACTATTCCTGGCATTTTTGTTTTTGTTTTTGTTTTGTTGTATTTTGGTTTGGGTATTTTGTTTTTATTTGTGTGGGTTTTTATTTGTTCATTTGTTTGTTTCTTTTTTCAAGACTTGGCTTCTCTATGTAGCAATGGATATCCTGGAATTTAGTCTGTAGATCACTCTGGTCTCAAAGTAGAGACTCACCTGTCTCTGCTTCCAAAGTGGTGGGATTAAAAAGCATCAGCTTTCATCACCCTCCTCATACCTGTTTTTTTTTTTTTTTTTTTTTTTTTTTTTTACCTAAGTGCTGTACATTAAATTTCAGTCTTTCTTGTTACAAAAGAAAAAAAAAAATCAATCTCTAAAAATCAGTCAATTGGGTTAACTCCCCAGACTTAGATAATCATTTTAACTATTATTTTAAATACTTCATATCTGTATACAATTCATGGTGGTCACATTCACTTGCAATGATCTTCCTTCTGACTTCACTGACCTCTCTGACTAGAAACTAGTCCTCTTCCTATCTTCACGATCTGCATTCCTCTCTTCCTTCTTTCTTTCCCATACATATTTCATTCATTCTTTCCTTTTTATGTTTCAGTTTTTGGAGGTGGTCACAGCTGTTGTATATAGACCTCAAGCTATTCAGAAGACAGCGTTTCATAGTGCTGGACTTCCTCTCCAGCTGCCGCAGTTGTTCAAAACACCTATTCCTTGATGTTCTACAACAAATACTATAAATTCTTCAGAGTAAGAATTTTTCTTTCAGAAACTTACTCTTTCAGAGTAAGAGTTTTTCTTTCTCTATATGCAGAATATATCATTATTTTTGTTTTTAAGCTGTAACTTGACTCATGTTCTGTTTCTGGGAATATGAATGGTAAATAAACAGATCCTCAATTAATGCTTTAATATTTTATTTTCTGGTTTTAAATACAAAACTCAGCAAACACATATTTAAGATGTTCTTTTGAACACTATCATGATATAATATTCATACATAATTGTACACAGAGTTTTAATTCTTCTTTTACATATATATAAGAAGAAGGAAAAGAATAGATCATTGAAATGATTTAAATCCCTTTTTGGCAGAGCTTTTAGAACAATTCTATGCATTGTGTTTTTCTCCCAAGGATAGGAGCATTGTTGACCTTGACTTGATACACAAGACTATGTGGGAAATAGAAATGATATTGAGCTTTGACAAATTGAATTGGTCTTAAGCTACTGGAAGAGGAGCAATAAATTTGCAATGGGATACAGAAACATACCTAGAGATGTTAAGCTTTTCTATTGAAACATTTGTGACACTCTTAAATGTGTCACATATCAAAATTATGTACTTGAAAATTACTCTGTGATCAACATCCACCTGACAGATTCTTTGGATATAAATACAAAGAATTAGCGTCCTTTTTGTGTTTCTTTCTGTGCAGGATTGTTTTGATTTGCATTTTTCTGATCACTAAGGACTTTGAATATTTCTTTAGTTGTTTCTTAGCCATTCAAGATTCCTCAGTTGGGAATTCTTGGTTTAGTTATAAACAACATTTTTTGATTGCATCATTTGTTTTTTTTTTTTTTTGTGTGTGTGTGTGATTAACTTCTTGATTTATTTATATATTTTGGATATTAGCCCTCTATCAGATGTGGGGTTAGTGAAGATTTTTTTTCCCAATTGTCTTATTGACTATGTCCTTTACCTTACAGAAGCTTTCCAGTTTTTATGAGGTCATATTAATCAATTCTTGATCTTAGAGCATGAGCCATTGGAGTTCTGTTTAGGAAACTTCACCCTGTGCCAATGAGTTCAAGGCTCTTTTCCACTTTCTCTTCTACTAGCTTCAGAGTATCTGGTTTTACATTGTGGTTCATGATACACTTGGACAAGAGTTTTATACAAGGTGACAAATATGGGTCTGTTTTCATTTCTCTACATACAGACAGCCAGTTAGACCAGCACCATTTATTAAATATGCTTTTTTTCCCCATTATATATTTTTGGCATCTTTTCAAAGATCAAGTGACCATAAATAAGAGTGTGATTTTATTTCTGTGTCTTCAGTTCTATTTCATAGATTAACATGTCTGTCTCTGTACCAATACCATGCAGTTTATTTATTTATTTTTTGTTCTTTTTTTTGGGAGGGGGTTGTTTGTTTGTTTGTTTGTTTTGGTGTTTCAAGACAGGGTTTCTCTGTGTAGTCCTGGATGTCCTGGAGCACACTCTGTAGACCAGACTGGCCTCGAACTCATAAATCCACCTGCCTCTGCCTCTCAAGTGTTGGGATTAAAGGCATGTACCACCATTGCTTGGTCAATACCATGCAGTTTTTATCACTGTTGCTCTGTAGTAAAGCTTGTGGTCAGGGATTGCGATTCTTCCAGCTGTTCTTTTATTTTTAAGAATTGTTTCACTATTCTGGGCTTTTTGCCTTTCCAGATGAATTTGAGAATTGCTCTTTCCTGGTCTTTGAAGAATTGTCTTGGGTTTTTGATGGGGATTGCATTGAATCAATAGATGCCAAATGGCCGTTTGGTAGGATGGCCATTTAATTCTGCCAATTTTTCTCAGCCTGTTTATCATTTGTATAAAGGAAGGTTACTGATTTACTTGAGATAATTTTATATCCAGCCACTTTGCTGAAGTTGTTTATCAGCTGAAGAAGTTCTCTGGTAGAATTTTTGGGGTTGATTATGTATACTATCATATCATCTGCAAGTAATGATACCTTTATTTCTTCTTTATCAATTTGTATCCCCTTCAACTCTTTTTGTTCTCTTATTGTTCTAGCTAACACTTCAAGTACTATATTGAATAAGTATGGGGAGAGTGGGCATCCTTGTCTCCTCCCCAATTTCAGATGGATTTTTGTATGTCTCCATTTAATTTGACATTGGCTGTTTTGGTTTTTTGGTTTTTTTCAAGTAAACTGTTTTTATTATGTTTGGGTATGCTCCTTGAATTCCTGATCTCTCCAATACTTTTAACATGAAGGGGTATTGTATTTTGTCAAATGCTTTTTATTTGTTATCATATATATTTACATTTAAAGTGCTATCCTCCTTCCCAGTTTCCCCTCCACAAGCTCCCTATTCCCTCCTCTCTCTTCCTGCATCTATAAGTGTCTTCCCCCACCCACCCACCCACTCCTACTTCAGCGACCTAATGTTACCCTACCCTGGGTCATCAAACCTTCACAGGAGCAAGGGGCTCCCCTCTCAGTGATGATAGATAAGGTAATCTTCTGCTACTTATCCAGCTGGAGCCACAGGTACTCCTTGTGTATTCTTTGCTTAGTGGTTTAGGCCCTGGGAGCTTAGCAGGGTCTGGTTGGTTGATACTTTTGTTCTTCCTATGAGGAACTTTCTTATCCTACAGTCCTTGCCCTAACTTCTCCATTGGGGTTCCCATTGTCAGCCCAACGTTTGGCTATGAACATAGGCATCTGTATTGGTCCAACTCTGGCAGAGCCTCTCTGGGTACAGCTATACTGGGCTCTTGACATTAAGCACTTCTTGGCATCAGCAATAGTAACTAGGTTTGGTGTTAACAGATGGGATGGATCCCTAGGTGGGGAAATCTCTGGATGGCCTTTCCTTTAGTTTCTTCTAAACATAGTGCAGTGTTTAGTAATTAATAAAGCAATGCATATGGAGTATCTTTTAATGGCTATACTTATGAACTTACTGTTGAATTTGGATGAAAAGGTAAAAAATGGACTTATTCACAATATTAAATCAAGTTTAAAATTCAGTTTATGTTTTATTCCCTAAAAGATACTGTTTAATATCACAAATAATTATTACTCTGCCTTTGGTTTCACTGAACAATCAAAAATTCTAACTTTATTTTGTTATAAAATAACATATATATACATATAAATGTATAATTTTAAATGATCTTTTATAATTTTCTATTATCTATTTTGCCAATCTCACAAATTTAAGTCATCTTCATTTTAGTAGTTAGGGAAAATAATAATTTAACATAAAATAAGGTATCCTAGATGCTCATTAATAATATTTTGCTCATCATATTAAATAGCAAATGACATCTATGCTGATACAGAAAGACAAATAACTCTTTGGAATTCAATATGATGATCATATTAATGCCACTCTTATATGCTTAATGTTTACTAAAAGAGTTGATCTTAAATATGAGGGAATGAATGACTAAGAGACCATGAGTGTGAATGGAAGTGTAGACAATATAGGCTAATTGATATTGGCTATTCTATTATGGTGGAGAAATAATTTAATAACTTGTACATACTAAAATCATCACATTTTGTATTTGAAATATATACATTTTTAACTCATATCTTAATCTGTTATTAAGATAATAGATCTTTTCTATTCTTTTTTGAGACAGATTTTCTCTGTAGTTCTGGCTTTCCTGGAACTCTTCAGTAGACTAGACTGGTATCACCCTCCATTATCCACCTGCCTCTGCTTCACAAGTGCTAGGATTAAAGACTGGTGCCATCACTTCCAATCTTTAAGATAACATATTGTTCTTTTCCAGTGTTAATAGATTCATCATCAGATGGCAAGGATATACTGAAAAATGTACTGCTAGATAATTTCACCATGCTCTAAGTTATCTGAGTAGATTTATGAAAACCATCCTTGGCTATATTCTATATTTAATTGCTTATAGACTATAATAAGATATTGGATAAAGATACACCACTAAAGAAAGTGACATTTTCTTTGTTAATAATCACAATTTGCCCATAGTAGCTTAGGTTTCATCACATGTCCAATACCCATCTCTAATAGAGCTACAGTAGGCCTAAGATGGAGGCCTTGTGCAGAGTGCCAGAGCTACAGTAAATTCACAGGTTCAATATCTGTTTTATGTCCAGAAGGATCTTTCTGCTGCACATCTCCACATCATCTGACTTTTATGTTCTTATTGCTTCCTCTTTCACAGTGTTGCCTAAGCCTTGGAGAAGTGATATTGTAAGAAGGGATACTCCACAATAACTTATTCTTGGCACATTAGCCAGTAATGACAGTATAAACATAGCTGAATGTGGTTGAATTTTTTAACCAGCATTCCCTGTCAATCACATGATTACATTTATAACTAGATTCTACATTGGATGGAAAACATGCTTTTATGTATATTGGTTGCCTCAGTGCATTTTCCAGATCCATTCATATTCCTACAGATCTCATCATTGCATGCTTCATTACCACTACTTATATTTCCATTATGAATGCATATCATATTTTTATAAGGCATTCATCAGATGATGAACATGAAAATTATTCCCTTTTCTTAGTATTAACTAGAGCTACAGTGAACGTAGCAATTCAAGTATCTATTGTAGAGTACGAATGACTGTGGATGTATGTCCAGGAATTGTATCACTTGGTTAGGACTTGCACACTGATTTCCATAATCCTTGAGTTTATATTATTATCAACAATGAATATTGGCCACATTTCCTGTACTTTCCCATCATTTATAGTTATTTATTTTTTGTTTATTTTTATTGACAATAGATTCTTCTCTCTTACAATATATTTGGACCAGTTTCCCCTTCTTTCACTTCTCCTAGCTTCTCTGACTTCCTTACTCTCAAGAATCCCCTCCCCTTCCATTTCTTCTTAGAAAAAAAAATATTTTAAAATTAAACAATTTTATCATTCTTTTTTTCCTCATACTTCTTCGATTATTCCTTCCTTTTAAAAATATTTATTTATGTAAAGAGTGATAAGAGTGATAGGTATGGACCTATTTTCATTCTTCTACATGCTTAAACATAGGTGTGTATATGTGTGTGTGTATATGTGCATGTTTGAATACCTATAAGACACAGTACATATTTGAAGGTCAGAGGACAACCTGTGGGAGTCATTTCTTTACTTTTAAAATATGGCTCCAGGGTATTGAACTCAAGTTGTAATACTTTGAAAGGAGGAATCACTACATACTGAGCCACCTGATTGCTCCCACATATTTTCTTAAAAATAGCCATTGTAGTGGAAATAAATTACATATTAGTACAGTATTGTTAGATGTTTCTATATTGGGTAAACATGTTGAACAGTTTTAAAAATATGTATAAACATCTATTCAAATACATAGACAATTTAAAGTCTTTTATGTGCTTTATGTAGGCATAGTTTTAAAAGTTATTTTGTATACTAGTTACCATTTTTGTCAAATATGTCTTTATCTATATTTATCTCTATCTGTCTCCATACATATTATATGCAAGCATTTCTACAATTACATAAGTTGGCTTTTTACATGACAGTTCCCTTCTTTGTTGTATAGAAGCATTTTAATCTCATGAGGTCCCTATTTCCTCAGAGACTATTACCCTATTCAAAAAGTTCTTACCTACACCAATTATTTCTATGCAAACTCTTTACTATACTTTCGATTTTTTTCAAAGATTTATGTCTAACAGTGTGAATTTTTTATCTATTTGGGAATGATTTTTGTTGATACAGTGAGAAAAGGATCAGATTCTATTCTTCTACTTGTTTTTTTAGTTTTCCTAGTACTATATGTTGAGACAGTCTTATCTAAATTCTGCTATTCACTTCTTTGTCAGAAATTAAATGACTATAGTTGACCAGAATTGTAGCCTCTGTGTTTTAAAGACACAGTAGTTAAAATAACCAAAATGCTTCAGTCTAAAACAGTAATGAATAGTACAGTCAAAACATAGAAGAACACATGGTTGTTCACTATCAAGTATTATCTACTTTTTTGTTTGTTTGTTTGTTTGTTTGCTTTTCAAGATAGGGTTTCTCTGTATATCCCTGGCTGTCCTGGAACTCACTCTGTAGATCAGGCTGGCCTCAAACTCAGAAATCCACCTGCCTCTGCCTCCCAAGTGTTGGAATTAAAAGTGTGTGCCACCACTGCCCGGCAAGTATTATCTATTGTTAACAGTTTTATGTACTTTACTTATATCAGCCATAACACATATACACATGTATGGCATTACCGTAGGACTTTCTTATGATAGCTATGTTTTAACTAAGAAACAGTATGGTGTGTTCATTTAGGATCTATTGAGACTGTTTTATATGCCATATGTAGCTGACTGAAATGTCTTTATGCAGTGGTTAACAGTAGCTTTATGAAAATAAATGCTGATTTTTACATAAAATTAAAGAATATCTAACTAAGAACAGAAATTTTATGGTCCTAGAATTAGTGACAAAATTAGAAAAGAAACTGTGATCCTTCAAATCTGTGGGATGGCAAATCTGTGTTTTAAGGATGTGCCTGGGTATTAATTTCAAATACCTTAATTAGAAAGAGAGAGCATCACACTATTTTCATTCACACTCAAGAGAAATCATGTCTGTGAAAATGCTGTACTCTTCAGGGACTTGACAGAGACAAGAATCCAATCTGTCTTTCTTTGACTAGTGATTCTCTGGAGAAAGAATTCAGACTAGTTTTTATGATTTAAATCTTTTTTTGTGGGAACAAGCATTAATAGTTTGAAGATTAGTCTCTGCTTATAAAGATGGATATTCTCACTCATTCTGTAGGAACTTACTGAGCAGATACTTTGAAGAAAATCAATTATGAAAGAATTATGAAAATTATGAAAATCAATTATTAAAGAATGCTAATAGTATCCAAAGTACCACTTCTACCTACCCATTCATTTGTAATTGTTAGGCAAATGATAATAAACAATTTGACCTCTGACTATGAATTTTAGCAATTAAACTTCTGATGTATCAGACTGCCAGCTGTGGAAATGGACTTCTTGGCTTCTATTTTTCAGTATGTATAACAATTTGTTCAATTACTGAACCATAAAGCAGACAAAACTCATTAAGAAATGAGATGTCAGGCAAGAAGTACAGATGCACATTACTAGTAGCCACTACCTGTGGCAGAGTTCTCTAGCACTCTTGATCAAAGACACTTAAAATTGTTTCACAAAAGTGAACCTAGATAGGCTGCCAGTGAGCATATGAGAAAATTGGTTATATCTGAATTCAGAGAGCTATGTGCCAGGTATACCAACTCTGTATTCCCTTCTCTGTCTTGCAAAGGACATTGAGCCTATAGACCAGTGTTTTTCAACATGTAGATTGTAAACTCATTGACAGTTTCCAGTCAGATATACTGCATATCAGATGTTTATATTGTTATTCATAGCAGTAGCAAAATTACAGCTATGAAGTAGTAACAAAATGATTTTGTAGCTGGGTGGGGAGGTCACCACAATATGAGGAACTGTATGAAAGGGCCGTAGCCTGAGGAAGGTTGACCAAATAAAAATTTGTTTTGGGAACATAAATCTATTAATCAATACAAGATTATAAAACTTCTGCTAGAAATCACATCAAAATATACCATAAAAAGAAGTAACAAAAAATACAAAGCATATTTCATATCTATTATTTCAAATAGTTGAAGAACTCTCTTTTTCAGGTATGTCAACATTAGGCATTTGGGGGTAAGCTGACAGTTTTCAGTATGAAGCCGAGTTTGTTATTACAGAAAACTTACAATGCAAATGTTTGGATGCTCACCTGGTACTTTATCACTCATATATCCTGATGAGATGACTTCACAGAAAGAACTACTGTGGTTTGAATCTAAAAATGATGCCTTTGTGAAATAGCTAGGATATGGCTACCTACACATGACTCACATAATAACACTAGTCTGCACGCCACCTCTGATTCTAGAACTGTCACAAGATCACACTTTTAAATATGTACCTACAAGCAAAAACCAAATGATGTGGGAGTAGAAATAGTCTTTTTCTGGGAGAAGCCTCATGGACTATTCAAATCATAGTGGTCAACCATAAAATCATGTAAACAATTACAATTCTAAATGGGCTCAATATGTAGCATAGAAATAGAGATAGAGACCAAGATAGAGATAGAGATATAATGTGTATATATTTTGGAAATAATTATCATAGAAGAGGTCATCAGCTTGAAGTCAGGAAAACAGAAGAGAAGATATAATGAGTAGATGGGGAAGCTGAAATTATTTATATAAATTATGAAATTATCAAAAAGCATAAAAAATGAAATAAAGTCTTGAACCTATACTAATGGTTGTTTACCAACATTTATAATCTGTCCCGAGCCCCCCGGGGTACCCTGACCTGCAGGGATAGGAAGCACGAGACATCCACCCCTTCCTAAATGATTTTGAATCAGGCATTTTGTTTATTGTAAGGGAATAGATACATTAGGTAAGGGGAAAACAAAACAAAACGTTACAAGAGATTAAAAGGGAGGAGGAACAACCTTTATGCTGAATGAATGTTAATTGTCACTAAGTTCTGAGCCTATAGATAAACCCATGCCAATATTACAGAGAAAGTCTGAGACCCCAGGGCTAAAAACCAAAGTAAAAAATGTCTTTAAGCTAAAACCTCCAAGGCAGAATTATAAAGCTGCCTTCCTAAGCCAGTGGGAGATAAGGCAGAACTGCCTCGAATCTCCTCGGGGTCAGCTGCTTATATAGAGCTGGGTGATGTAGTCAACTGCCAGTCAGCTAAATTGTTTCTGATTGGCTAAGCCGTGTGCTGTGGGTCAGCCTGTCAGTTTGGAAGTTCAGTTGGGGTTTTCTGAAGCTGCCAACTGCCGTTTGGCTTTTGTGAAAAACTCTGTCTTAAAGAGACATGCTCACTACAATAATCATCTACTCTTGGCCTAGATATGATAGGCCCAAATGGAGAATGGGACAGGCTCACAAAGCCCCACTCTTTATTATTGAACTATCACTTAATCATAGATTCTAAGAAAGGGTAGAATAAGTATTTTTACTTGTGCATCTTCTGCTGGATTCAGATATTCGTCACAATTAATGGTCGCACTGAAAGTGGAACCCAAGCTATTCAAATACTTGGCTTTGGCTCAGCCCATAGAGTTCCTATTTAACTATCCCTAGGCCTATGTCTCGAAGCTTCTAGCCTGCATCCAGTCTAAACTTCTGCAAGCCTGGACCTTGAAGGCTTTATCTTCTCATTTCCATTTGATAGCCTAGGTCTATAAAGTTTCAGAATGAAAACTTATATTGAATAAACTCACACTTTCTAGTTCTTTCTGAACTCTGGCTGGCTGGTTCCAGTCAATTGTTCTAGCTCAAACTCCTCTCCAAGTTTACTGACTCAAATTGGCTTCTTTCAGATTTTGACTGCATTGGTCTGCTTAGAAAGACTGCCTCTGAGTTCTTTGTGTATATTGGGTACTAGCCCTTTATCAGATGTAGGATTCATAAAGATCTTAATCTGTTTGTTGCCATTTGTCCTATTAACAGTGTCCTTTGCCTTACAGAAGCTTTGCAATTTTATGAGGTCCCATTTTTCAATTCTTGATGTTAGAGAATAAGCCATTGGTGTTCTGTACAGAAAATGTTCCCCTGTTCCTGTGATTCGAGGCTTTTCCCCACTTTCTCTTCTATTAAATTCAGTGTATCTAGGTTTATGTGATGGTCTTTTGTCCACTTGGACTTGAGATTGGCAAAAGCAGATCAGAATGGATCAATTAGAATTCTTTGCATGTTGACCTCCAGATGAACCATCACCAATTGTTGAAAATGCTGTCTTTTTTCCCACTGGATGGCTTTAGCTCTTTTGTCAAAAACCAAGTGGGCATAGGTATGTGGGTTCATTTCTGAGTCTTCAATTCTATTCCATTTTTTCTACCTGTCACTATACATATACCATGCAGATTTTATCATTATTGGTCCGTAGTATAGCTTGAGGTCAGGGATGGTGAGTCCACCAGAAGTTCTTTTATTGTTGAGAATAGTTTTTGCTCTCCTGGATTTTTAATGTTATTACAAATGAATTTGCAAAGTGATCTTTCTAACTCTATGAAAAATTGAGTTAGAATTTTACTGGGGATTCTTCTGTGCTTCTTAGAAAGGGAAACAAAATACTCACAGGAGCAAATATGGAGACAATGTATGTACCAGAGACTAAAGGAAAGGCTATCCAGAGACTGCTCACTTGGGGATCCATCCCACATACAATCACTAAACCCAGATGCTATTGAGGATGGTAGGAAGTGCATGCTGATAGAAACCTGGTATGGCTGTCTGCTGAAAGACTCTGCCAAAGCCTGACATATACAAAAGGGGATATTTACAGCCAACCATGGG
>JADRCC010543323.1:0-15423 GCA_019843855.1 Hylomyscus alleni
GTGTAAAGATAGGAGAGATCCTACTCCATAAAGTTTTCCACTAACCTCCACCCAAGTCCCTTAGAGTGTGTGCCTATACACATCATAATTAAACACATGAGCACACCTACAGACAGATACACACACACACACACACACACACACACACACATTCACACAGAGCAAGAGAAAAGAGAGAGAGAATGAGAGGGATCACAAAGTATATAAAATAAAATGTAAAATCATGTTACTAATTCTTTGGTAATTTTATATAATTTTATTTGATTATATTTCCCTCCTCCACAATTCCTCCTCCAACTCCTCCAATATCTATTTCTACCTCCTTACCCATCTACATACTCTCTTTGTCTAATTCTTTCTTTTCTATAAATCTCTCCAGACCAGTTTATGTTGACCAACCACTCTTGCGTGCAGAATCTGCCCTAAAATATGGTTTATAGACCAGAACTCATACTGTTAAAGATAACTGCCTATGACTCTCTAAACAGCTGTCAAATGATTATTGTTCCTCAGCCAAGGATTTTGCTAAGATTTTATCTAAGAAAATTTGTTCACATTTTGCTCACACACTCATGAACTTTCTGAGTTAGGTATGATTGTATTATATTGTGGCATGAATGTAGAGATAACTTGAAGTCATCCTTACCTAGTACCACTGCTATCTTTCCACCCTATCTTTCTGGATATTCCCAGAACCTTGGGAAAAGATGTGATACAGACCTCTTGTCTATGGCTGAGTACTGTTTTCCACATGTTGACTGAGTTAGGGTTCTGAGTTATTTGTCATCTACTGCAAAAACAATCTTCTCTGGTGAGAACCAAGAGAAGTACTGCAAAATACATCCTTAGGAGACATTTTATGGTTATATTTAGTGGGAAGAATAATAGTACTAAGTATTTCCTTAAGGCCTATGCTCTTTAACAATGTTAGGTCAATGTAACGGTATGACTTAAATCCAATTCAAAATAATGTTAATGGTGCTATTTTACCAGTGGTTGCATTTTTGCCAGACAGCTTGTCATTGTAGCTCTCCGGATTCACAGATGTGTGAGAGTGATGATGACTTTGGGCTCTGGTATTATCCTAATACCCTCCTACTCCATAAAAACTAATGAAAAAGGATGAAGTTTCCAGTCCAGGACTCAGCTGAGTTCTCTGTATTTAGAGTCAAGTATTTCCTACTTCCAACAATAGAGCTTTGCTATCAAGTTGTGGAAATCTCCAAAAAATAATGCAAATAACCTGTAATATTTGGGATATATGGGGACCATTAGCCAGCAACTCAAACCTATGAAGACACAGACAGATTTATAATCATTAAAATTTCAGCTGTGAGTTTAAAATTATGTTTATATATAATTGAGTAGAATAAGCTGTTTCTTCCTCTTTCTACAATTTAGGCCCCCTATTTTCAAACCTAAGCTGTGAAAAAGCTAAAATACATTAATAGCAGAAAAAATGTATTTTTCATCATTTAAGATTGTACTATTTTATGAAGTGCTGAGATAAGATGGCCACTTTCTCCCCACACAATCAACTGAAAGTTCAGATAGTTGTTTGCTTTAATTCCAAAGGGTTTCTCAATGGCAGGTCTTCAAATATGTATTAAAATTATGATAAAGACTTCAATCACTCAGCATAATCTCCTCACAGCCGTTCCCCTTAGTGGGTCATTACAACAGATAATGGAAGCATTTGTAATCTCTGGATACAATTGGGCTAAATGAAATTAGATTCTCAATTTCCTTCACATGAAAATATTTCATAATGGTGCCAGCATTTATTGAGCAATAAACTGAGGGGTTGACATTGTATAAAAGAGACAGATACATAGAGTGATCTCATCCCCTTTAACACTTGCTCTAGAAGATTTGTTCTTTACATTAAATATTTATGCAAACTGTAAATTCAAATATGGGCCATATTTGAAATATTGAAAGAGTTGAGGAATAACTCTCCCATGAGGCATTTGCAGACTATATTAAAACATATAGAAAGATATGGAATGCCTGTCCATTCAACCATCTATAGGCAGTGATTCTGCAATGAGAAATCTATAGCAGAATTTAAACAAAATAACACAATGTAGTTGCTGAATGAAGAAACAGCAGAAAGCCAGCATATTACTCATAATATCTACAAATTTTGGAAAATTGTAACACTTTTCATGTATATGCCCTTGATTCTTGCTGTCAAATTCTGGAAGTCAACCCCCAAAATGTCATTAATGTATAATATTTGTCATATATGGGGCTTTCTTTTTTTTATCTCTGCTTAGTCATTTTTTTCTATTTTTTATTAGATGTTTTCTTTATTTACAATATCTCCTTTGCCAGGCTCCCCTCCAAAAGATAAAATAAAATAAAATAAAATAAAATAAAATAAAATAAAATAAACCAAAAACTAAAACAATCCCCTGTTTCCTCCCCCACTCCCCCTGCTCACTGTCCCATCCCCTCCTGCTTCCTGGTCCTGTCATTCCCCTACACTGGGGCACAGAACCTTCGCAGGGCCAAGGTCCTCTCCTCCCATTGATGACCGACTAGGCCATCCTCTACTATACATATGCTGCTGGAGACATGAGTCCCCCCATGTGTACTCTTTGGTTCTCTAGTATATGAGACTTTCTAACAACAATGCTTCCTTACTTTCATAATGAATTTTAGGACGTTTTGAACAATACTTATATAATTTTAGTTTATGATCTAGTTGTACTTAATTGCTTATGGATTCCTACACTAGTAAAAATGTGGGTTGTTTTCATTTCTGGACTGCTGGGAATATGGTACATTAATTAGGCACATGTAGGTGCCTCTGTTTATAACAGTGGTTCCCAACCTTCCCAATTCTCTAACCCTTTCATACTCTGTCACAATCTGTGGTGATCCCAACCATAAAATTATTTGATTGCTACTTCATAAATATAATTTCCTACAGTAAAAAAAAAGTTATATAAAGATATGATAGATAGGATATCTGATATGTGTGACCCCTGTGAAAGTGTCATTTGACTTCAAAGGGGTCATGATCTACACTCAGATTTACTGATTTAAAACATTATATCAAAAGGCTTTTTAAATTTTTATTTATTAAGCTATTTTAAAGCTTTCATGCATTGTGTTTTGTGAATACAACCTAGGGACAAACAACATTTAATTATCAACAAATAATTTTCTGATTTTGGAGCTTATAAAAACAAAAATAAGGACAACAAAATAGCAATGAAAATCAGCTTTTTCCATATTTTTGTTGGTTATTTTGTTTATTTACATTTCAAAAAAATATTATCCCCCTTTCCATTTGAAAATGAGCTTCATACACAAATCCATAGATAGTACCACTTAACCCTCAAACATGAGGCTTCTTCCTAGAGTTGATGGTAATTCATATAAAACTCACTACTTAAAATGTGGTCACCAGCCGGGTGGTGGTGGTGCATGCCTTTAATCCCAGCACTTGGGAGGCAGAGACAGGTGGATCTCTGAGTTCGAGGCCACCCTGGTCTACAGAGTGAGTTCCAGGACAGCCAAGGCTATACAGAGAAACCCTGTCTCGAAAAAACCAAAAAAAAAAAAAAAATGTGATCACCAATCGTCATTGGCACACTTAGCCTAATTGTGATATCTATATCAAAGGTCAGGGATATATGCAAAGGCAGAGGAAGAAATATCTAAGAGCCATAAGTGATGGATGCCTTCAAGAAAATAACATTTTCCACACAAAGCAGGACTTATGGATATGACAATTCAGAGAAACTGTAACAGTATAACAAAGCCCTCCACATAATAAAGTCTGGTAATACCCAGGAGAAACAGAATTGGGTACAAAGTCCCACTTCTAAGCAAAAAGCTATTTGAAATTGATGGCTTATAGCAGAGAGAAAACCAATTTTCTTAAATGGAGTGACACTGGGTATGTATACCATCTGCACTCCAGGTCATGGCTCATGCTAAGACTAATTTGTCAAACCAAAATGTACTTATGATCTCTCTCTCTCTCTAATATCTCTCTCATTTTATTTTGTGTTTTGTTTTCTTTGGGGCTTTTTTTTATTTTTAAAAGAGAGGAGGAACATGCAATTGGTTAAAAAGGAGTATCTGAGAGGATTTGGGGATTTGAGGAGTAGAGAAATAAAAAGGGAACCAAATACTGTACACTGTTGAAAATTTATATACTGACTTCTATTAATGGGTAAAATTGCTAGGAGAAAAGATCATGTCTTTGCCATCTAAAATGATAATAGATATGTCACACTGTTTCTATAGACTGGGGCTACTTAATTCTACTTTCAATTTTAGGAATTACATTACATATAGCCTTTAGTAGTCATGGTCTAGTATTGATTAATTTACATGTATATATTTAGATACAGTTATCTTAGTGTGCAATGGAATTAAAGTCATCTTACTTGAGTTTATTAAATCCATATTGCATGTGATTTACAATATGTCCTCTACAAGAGAGAATGTGATAGAGAGGTTTAGCACAATACTTCTGGGAAATCATGTTTAGTTTTTCATGTTATGGATTTTCAAGTTTGTAAAGGGTTCATTTCAAGAAGTTACATAATGTATGGTTCAATGAACAAAGATACATATCTCTTAGAAACCTAGAAAAACCATTTGTCTTTGTGATCAATACTTTTTTCCTGAGAGTACATTATTTGGTTAGATTCTACTGCAAATTATGTTAAAAGGCAGAGTGAAGGAAATAGATGACTAATTGTTAAATGAAATCTTGCTAGATGTGAGGTTGAAAGCTTGCAGTCTATTATTATCAAATGAACATTCAGAAATATTGAAAATAATGGATTTCATGAAAAAAAATTACCAAGGCAGCCATTATATAGTACAGTGATTAAATATATGAGATACAAATAAGATATTTATTATGTTTAAGGAATGCACATGGGATGAAGATCTCAAAAATATGGCAAAAAAGAAGTTACTTAACATGAATATATATCCATATATGTGGCATTTGCATATATTTATGAGACATGACATATGTGCATATATACATATAATAAGGTAGTTTTCTTAGTTCTTTGTAAATTTAAAGTGTAAGTAATCTCTTAAGTATAATTAATCAAAGAAATAAACATGGGAATTGACCATAATCCTGCCAAGCAAATAGAAAATAAAATGCAAAAGACATAACCAAAGAAGTAACATATAAACAGATTGGTCATACCTGGGTGCACTAAAACTTTTTTAATTTCAAGGCTAATATAGCATGAATACTGTGGGTAGTCCTTTACCATAGAAATGAGGAAAAAGGCAAGGAATATTAACGTCAGGGGAGAAAACCTAAGGTAGCCACTTCCAAAGTGTCAAGGACTATGAGAGAAATCTTAGTGCAGCAATGAACAACTGAAGGTGTAATCCAGAAGCTTAACATACATTATAATAAAATAACGTTTTAAAGAAAACCAGGAAATAACATGGATTTCACCAATAGATACCATAGCACATTAGAAGAGACACCGTTGAAAACTCATAAAACAAGGGTAAATCATATAGATGAAATATTAGCATCAAACAACTTTATAATAAATTCAATAATTACTAATTAACTTGTTTTGGGCTACTTATTATATTGCTTCAGACTTTAAGACCCACAGTATGTGTACTGGCTGGTTTTGTGTGTCAACTTGACACAGGCTGGAGTTATCACAGAAGAGAGCTTCAATTGGGGAAGTGCCTCCATGAGATCCATCTGTGGGGAATTTTTTCAATTAGTGATCAAGGGGGTAGGGCCCCTTGTGGGTGGTGCCATCCCTGGGCTGGAAGTCTTGGGTTCTATCAGAGAGCAGGCTGAGCAAGCCAGGAGAAGCAAGCCAAAGGAACATCTCCCCATGGCCTCTGCATCAGCTCCTGCTTCCTGACCTGCTTGAGTTCCAGTCCTGACTTCCTCTGATGATCAACAGCCATGTGGAAGTAAGCTCAATAAACCCTTTCCTCCCAACTGGCTTCTTGGTCATGATGTTTGTGCAGGAATAGAAACCCTGACTAAGACAGCATGCATTTAGTAAACATTGGTGAGGATTTATTTTACCATAAAACTATGTTGATAAATAAACCTTGAAAGCTGCCCTCTTTCACAAATACTTGATATCTGTGGTTGCCATGAAGTCTTTTTCTGACTTTACCACAGAGTTATGACCTTGTGTTACTTACCTATGGCTCTTCTTCAGAAATGTAGTTCAAACTAGGTGTTTATTTAAGTGCTGATTATAAATATAGGAATATAAGAGAATCGAAACCTGTCTTCTATAGTAAAACATGTCCAATATTAATGTATATATCTGGATAGTTGACACAGAAGGCATAAGGGATGTCTAATGAAGGTGACAGTCTAATCTTGAACAGAGGCAACACTAACTGATAGACATGCTAAAACAAAAACAAACAAACAAACAAACAAACAAAACATGGAAAAGCCTATGAACCCTCAATCCTTCACAAAGTACTACAGGAAATTAAGGAAGACTGAGAGCCAGAGAAATTTGTAGACCCAGTAAAGCACAGAGAAGAATACATCATTTGATTATTCAATACCAAATAATCAGTCCTGAAAATCTACATATAAGTAACATGCTATATGAGTGGGTTGTATTTGTGTACATGTATGTGTGTGTGTGTGTGTATGTAAAGTGGTGGATTTGTGGGTGTTTGTGTGTGTATATCCTAAATAAGATATATGTATATGTTATACATACACACACATACACACACACACACACACACATATGTATATATATATATATTAGGTAATATATTTTATCTAATGCATATATAATATATATTCAGTGTAAATATATTAAAAACACATAAATAAAATACATGTATATGTAGAAACCATTTATGCAAAAAGTTGTCATAACATTGAAAGAGAATATTAGGGTTTTTTTCTAATCTCAAAATTTAAAATAAACTTTAAAAAGGCATGACTAAGATCTAGGGAATCTATAACGCTGTCTGTCTTGTGCTGAATCCCGAAACAGCATGAGTAGATCCACCTATGAACATGTGTATGAAATTTGACTGTAGAGAGTGCTCACAGACTAGGTCCCTTTCTTTCTTTTTTCGAGACAGGGTTTCTCTGTGTAGCCTTGACTGTCCTGGAACTCACTCTGTAGACCAGGCTGTCCTTGAACTCAGAAATCCACCTGCCTCTGCCTCTCAAGTGCTGGAATTAAAGGCATGCGCCACCACTGCCCGGCTAAGGTCCCTTTCTTAAAGCTGATATTCTTATATGAATCTTGAGAATTAATACTCAAAGCTTTTGAAAGAGGTGCATTTTAACTGCCAGTAGGCATAAGTCTATTTAATAATGACACTTTACCCAAAAACTGGTGTTAATATGAAACTTTTTTATTTAGATTTACAGAAAATCCTGGGACAAGCTATGCAGACTTATTTTTTCACGCCTAAACACCCTAGATAGTTTTCTAAAGTAACAAAAAAGCCTTTTCTACAGGAAGTGAATCTAGTTTTCATTAAATTACTTGCCTCATTGGCTTATGTTCATCATACATACTACCAAATTCTATAAGGTCACACTCATAGCACGTCTTTGATGGAGTCTGACCCATGTGTACACTCCCATTCTTCTCTACACTGCCTTAAGATGTGTTGTTGGTACGTCACTTATGGATTACCTTCCCTCTGTGATAGAATTTGCATCCTAAAATAGTTATTATGAAGATATATTGAATGCTTATATCATCATAAAACTAAGCAAGTTCAAAATAAATATTTTAACATAACTATAAACTGGAAGATCAATTTTATGCAAGAATATGCAAGCTTCATTATGTTTTCAGTGAATGATAATTTGTTTTCATATACTTAAAGTACTATTTAAAGTGAGATTCAGCTACCCTCTAATTTATAAAAAAAATATTTTTATCCCTTGTGGAGTTTTTTAGTGAATGAAAAGAGTAACCATATAATCAGATTGTTTACTAAAGCCAGTTCTGGTTCTGAGTAGAATCAATTTGCCATGTAATTACAGCATTAAATGTATAGGAATATCTGTATAAATGCCTTTTTAAGACTATTGGATTCTCAGACCTCCTACTTACAATTTGTCTTGTAGCCTCAGAATAAATAACATCTTTCTGCTATTATTTAATCACTTCAAAGAGATCAGACTGACAATAACTTTTTTATTTCATGTCTTCTTGTGTCCCTTTATCTTGTTTTTTTCTCTAATGTTGCCTCAGTTTTTCTTTCAGTTGATACTAGATTATCACAATTTTCACTATTATGATTACTGTGTCTTGATTTAAAACTGAAAAAAAAGGATAAAGAAATTCAGAAGACACCCTCTTTCTCTTTCTTCACCGAATCTTTCTCATTCATTTAATTTTTTATATTTTCTTTTTAAATTTTATTTTATTGATTATTTTATATATTTACATTTCAAATGTTAATCCTCCTTCCCAGTTAAACCCCCATCACCTCCCCTGTCCCCTGAGCTTCTAGGAGGGTGCTATCCCACTCCCCTATCCACCCTCTCCCTCTACAGTGCGATAGCATTCCCCTATGCTGGGCCATTGAGCCTCTACTGAGCCAAGGGGCTCCCCTCTCAGTGATGTCAAATAAGTCCATCCTCTGCTACATGTGCAACTGGAGTCATGGGTCCCTCCACGTGTACTCTTTGGTTGGTGGTTTTGTCTCTGGGAGCTTTGTGGGGTCTGGTTAGTTAATATTGTTCTTCCTATGGGGTTGCAATCCCCTTCAGCTCCTTCAGTCCTTCCCCTCACTTAATATTTTTAAATCAGAATTAAAACTGATCCTAAATTCTCGTGGCTGGCGAGAAGACATCTGCACAGAGATAGAGAATGTGGGACAAAAGGGAATTGTGTGTTTGTATTAGTAACTAAGAGAAAACAAAGCTGTGTATGTGTGTGTGTACATTTTTATTGGTGTGCATATGCATTCATATAAAATATATACCATATATATGTATGGTTAATCTCTAATGCATCAAAACAGTATTGTTTTCCTTCTTAAATTATAAATTCATCTGCCAATTTCAAGCTTAATTCACCTGTTGACCATATGTTTAGCTCTACTCTTGTCTTCTTTTCTTAGACCATAAAAATACAAAAGTAAAGTGCATTATCAATTTTGTATTGTTTCTCTCTGTAGAATCTCATAAGTTGCTAGTATTCATGTAAAAATTCATTACTGAAGGGTTGAGTTTCTGTTCCTCTTTTCCATTAATAATCTCTGAGTGTTCTAAAAAATGTTTCCTGGCTCACAGAGCACACTATTATTCTTAAAAGTCCTTGCTCAGTTATGACTAAAGCTAGGGAGATTTATAGCTTTCTTCACGTCTCAACATTCTTTGCTCTTAAATTAGAAATGCCATACAGATAATAAAATACACTTTATCTTAAATGATTGCGTTTAGCTCATTGGGAAAAGCTAAAGAATCCTGGAATAATTGTCCAGATATCTGCTAACAGATAATCATCTTGAATGTGAGATAATGACAATTTATAGAAAAAAAAAAACCTTTATTTTCCCTTCCTCAGCATTTTAGCTTTTTTATGAATTTTGTAATAAATAGTAATACAAGTTGTAACAAACAAGACTGATAATCTATAATTAGAAAGAATATAAATGAATATTTGATTTTCTATATCTTTTGTCTGTAAAATACACTACAGCCTAAGGCTATAATTTTGAAGCAAGAATTTAAGCATAAAACTTTCAAGCGTAGAATTTTCAAGCACAGAACCTAGTGACTAGCATTTTGTGGCACATGTAAATATATAGTGCATTGGTATAATACCCACTGGAACTTATGCATTCCAGCATACCTGTACTACCTTAATATTCTAAAACAGTGGTTTTATCCTTATGTACCATCTTCCTTTTTTCCCCAAACAGGGGAAATAATGAAATATCCTCAGTAGATATCCGATATCCAGTTATATGCCAAAGATTTCCTCAAGTTCTAAAGTTTGAATGACTTACAGATAATGTGTAAACTCAGTAAGTTAACATTTATCATCCTGATAAGTTTTATTAAATACTGATCTGCCTTACAATAAATGATTTATCAAAAATCAAGAAAGCCAGGTTCCTTTTTAATAAGCTTAGAATTAAATTTGGCCTTTTTACTTTATTACAATAAAGTGTCACTTTAAAGTAAAAGAAGAGAACATTGTTACAGGTACAGTGTTACATAGCCAAACAAAAGCCATAGATATCATTTAATTTTCTATTATTTTAATTTGTTCTTTCTCCTACTGTATCAGGGAACATTATAAAATGCTACGAGATTTAGAATAATTGAATATTTTAAATAAATATTACAATAGGAATGAATTTCATGTTACATGATATTCTGCCTCAAAACGAGGCAGAATATCATCCTGGTATCTGAATCACTTCAAGAGCCACTGCACCAAGTGCCCTTTTCTTGCTGTTTGATAATGTGTAGTAATAGGTCAGGTAAACTAATTTGTGCCTAAGTGATACCTAATACATCTTCCTCTCAGGTAGCATTTAACTTGATTAAAATGGACAGGTCAACATAAGGCATTTCAGGTGGGAATTTCAAGCACCATTGAAGGCTAATTGGGCATGACAAAGCTTATATAGAAAAAGAAAGACCATGGGGAGTCACCAAGATTGTCACTACCTGCTATTGAAAACCCCTATTTGTTCAATGTTTGGTAAAAAACAGAGAGTCCTGCTCACGATTTGCCTCCCAGGATGTCCTCCCACTATCAGAGTTTATGTCACTACACATGAGAAATGTCACAGAATAAAATTGTGTTCAATGTCTCACATAATGGAACAACATTTTAAATGTAAATAAATAAAATAATCCATAAAAAAACTTGAAAAATAATAGCTTACATTAGTGGAGATATAGCTATAAGTGGGATAGACTGATCAGAAAATGCTTAAATTCATTTCTGAAACAATTGTAAGAAGAAAAAAAGCCTCGATTAGATGTACTATATCCATCTAGTACCATTTTATGAGCTTTAATGGAATATTTCAACTCAAAACATGTGCTTCCCTCTTAATATACAATGTATGATATTTCAAGACACATGTTGATGTTATAGGAAAGTTTGTGGAATGAATATAAATAATGGTTTAATAAATTTTCTCTCTCTCTCTCTTAGTGCTGTGTTGTTTATGAAAGACAGTTTTGATTGTAGATTTTCCTTTGTATGAAAACACACTTGGTGTACGCTTATGTTTTTGTTGGTTCTGAAATGACATGCTCCCAGTAATGAAGAAACAAATTAAACTTAACTATAAGGTTCATTTTAACACCTGGCTCATCTATTCAACCTCTAGAGGAAAGGATTAAATGTGTTATGATTTACTTTTCTCCCTGATTATATGTCATTAGAAGTAGTTAAGTACTCTCCTGTGCAGTACTCATAAGCTAGAATTATTTTTAATATGATAACTTTGCCTATCAATGAATAAGATTATCCTAAATTTACAATATATGATAATGCATCTTACAAAAATATAATATATTATGCTCTAGCCCTTGTAACTGAATGATATGTGTTTCTCTCAAATTTGGTCAGACAATCTTATTGTTGCAGAGATAATGCTTAATATAGAGTTCCAGGAGCAGGAAGATCCCTGTTTGTTCTAGGAAAGTCTGGTTTAAACTATATTGAATGGTGAGTCCAATTCAGCCATGCAACATAGTAAGACCCTGTCTCAAGTAAACAAATAAACCAAACATTATAACAAACAAACAAAACAAACCATGGGAATTCATAACTCATCAAGGTGCGGACATGAAGCTCCATGAGTCTTTAGTTAATGACTATAATAGTGTGTGTATATCATATGTAACAATATTCACTTAAAAGCTCAGTAAATGTTGCAGAAAGGGGGGAAGAAAACACAGGAGCCACAGAAAAGGGATTTGAAATAGTGTTGTGAAATTATGACCTCTGCATGTGATATGCTTAAGCAGACTTATGTACCTGTGTAAAACCCAAAACGATATCTATCCTAGCCTTTCTTCTGCCTCTATAATACTTGGAGAAAGGTTTGTGTTGTGGCATCTACTAAAGTCAATTAGATCATATGAATGAGAGCTGATTGATTTCAATGTACCTCATAGTATTCAGATTTATTGTATTTTAATTGACAGATATTCAGTAGTTTTAAAGTCTAAGTATTTGTATTTCCAGCATTTACACAATGAATTTTAATCACTAGTATTGTAAATGTAGAAGGAGGAAATGTGATTATATGCCAGAAAAGTATTAAAACACAGTATCTCCAATTCTGACCTCACAAATAGGTATCCATGTTAGACACTGGCTTCATTTAGCGTTGATGTAATTTTCCAAGGCAATATTACTCTTGGTTATTGCTGCAGCTATTGGTTTCAGATACTGGTAAACTATCTGTAGCTACATTTGTAAATGTAGAAAATTCAAAATAAAAAGAGATTATAAATGCCCTGACCCTGGTAGGATGTCCAAGTCTAAAACTCAACAGAGAATATAAAGATTTATCGACTGACAAACAATGAATAGGAACAAATGCAAAAATGAGAGTTCCACTTCTCAGTATGAAAAAAAAAAAAAGGGCCAAATCTCTACCTAATTTTTATTGTTGTCTCTTTTATTTGTTTGCACTTGCCTAAAGTAGATTAGACTCTGTATAAACCTACTCATAAAACACACCTTTTTTGCAAGGAATTTTCAAATTTGAAGTTAGTCAGTTAATTTGCACTAGAATATGAGTGGTTTGTTATGTCTTAGAATTATTTCTAAGCTACCAGCATTTCTATTGTCTTAAACAGAATGTCCTTATTTTAGAAGGACATATTGGTCACATTCATCATTTTTTCTTTTGGGATCATAATATACCTTGATAACTTTTGATTAGTCCTTGATACGATGAATTTGGTCTTATCATTGTTATCAAAGTTATCTGTATACATAACATGATATGGTTTAGTGAAGCTTGTCTTATGATTCTCTCTGAAGCATCCCTATATATTTGAGTTTGTTATTCGTTTCTGTGTTTCAATCCATTGAAAATCTTTGCTTCCCAGGTACTTACTTAGTCTGGCTGTGTTGATTAAGTATGCCTTCATCCTACTAAGTTCCTAAGAGGCTTCTTCTTGCTTCTGTATGATTATCACTATATCTAAGGGTTGGCCACCTGCAACTTAACCCTAGTGCAGTTCATCCTTAAAGGAAGTAGAATGGCTGATAATATGATGGGGTACATTTGGGAAGTGTTTTACTGCTAACAAGATATCAAAGTGTTTTGAATCATGTTCTTTTCCTCACCCACATTGCCTTTAGCCACTGAATACCTCCCAGTTTATAACAATTTGTTTCTCATAACTTCCTGTCTTTTTTTTTTTTTTTTTTTTTTTTTTTGCTGTAATCTGCAATTGTTAGTCAGGTCTCTCCATATGTAATTTTTGTTTGCTTGTTTGGTTTTCCCTAGGATAAGCTAACTTTGAAGGACATTATGCAGTGTGTAAGTTTCTTTTAACTATGAGTAACTATAACTTACATTCTCAGGCATGAACAGATGTATTTTACTTCTGTCAGACTCGGGCAATTAGAACTCAGAATCAAAGACTAATTGATTTCCTTACTGATTTTTCTCTTTGCATAGAATATAGGTTCTTTTAGATACTTCTCACAAACAGCCTTCAGTTATGACCAACAAAATAGAAATGAATTACTATTAAATTATCTCAATTTAGATGAATATCTCTAAGTATATCCTTAAGACAAATTATACATATTGTGATGAGCAAACCAAGGCGGATAGAAAGGAGACAGGAATTGTGAATCACTAATATAAGAGGGATCTCTTTTGTTCTTTATGTTTTAGTAGAAGTCAATTATTTTTCCTTGACAGTAATTCTGTATGGTAAACTGCTCAGATATTTCTGTCATTCCTATTGTTTGTTTTGTACAGTGTTTGGCTATGTAGCCATCGTTGGCCTGTAAAATTAAAGCACTCCTCCTAAGTTAGCCCCCATTGTATTTTGTTTAAATTTCTACACTTAACTAAAAACACAAAACTTGCAAGTGAATCCCTGGACAGACTTGGCTATTGAGTGTTATTTGTTAATGGTATGCATTTCTTTTCTCCAATCACATTCCTTCCTAAAGCCTGTCATGGATCCAAATGCTAGGACTAGAGGTCCTCTCATAGTCCAAGCAGAAGATATTTAAATGATATTGTAGATTGTTTGTTTAGAGACTCGAGACCTCTCCTGTTATTGAAACTTGTAAGAACAGCAGTGATATCTTTATTGTGAAGTCTCCTGTTACCGTTGTCAATAAGAGATGTGTAGAGACAGAAAGTTCAGCTTTAACTATGTCACTTGAAATGTGGTATTTGAAATGTACATCCTCTGTGACTATGAAACAGCTTCTCCTCCATAACTCTGGAAAACTGCATCTTCAGGAACTCTGTGATAGTGGATCTTTAGGAACTGTGACAAAGTGTAACCTCAAGGGATTATGGGATAGACCCTCCTCAGGAACTATGGGAAAGTTAACCCTCAATAACTATGGGATAGTGCATTCTCAGTAACTATGAGATAACCCATCTGCAGGAACATGGGATAGTGGATCCTCAGTAACTGTCGGAGAGAAAGAAAACAATGTTTCCTACTAAAAATTCCAAATTATTTCTGGAACCTAAAATTTCTAAAACTCATTAGAAATATCAAAGATTCTATTTCTCAGAAAATAGGAAGTGATGATATACTGTTCTTTAAAATGAGTTTTACCCACAGCTAGTCAATCTGTAACGAGTTATTCTAAAAAAATAAATTTAAAAAAGATAAAAATAACTACCATCTACTCTCTGAGGAGGAAAGGAGAGATGGTGTTATAATTTTATTCTTTGGTAATTATATATTTTAATATATTGACCATTGATTTAATTCAACAAAAGTTTCAATAGTTAAGACATGTAATAAATGTCTAAAGAATGTCAGGTTTTAAGAAACACTTCAGAGTCTTGTATGTCAGAAATGTATCTTAACAGAATAAACTGAATTTTTATCATATATATGATTATATAAATAACTAAATGTATCCAAACATAAAACCTCTCCAAACACAAGAAGTCAAGATATTTTAAACTAGAATCTAATGGCATACACACAGGCACAACACACACACACATACACACACACACACACACACACACACACACAGAGAGAGAGAGAGAGAGAGAGAGAGAGAGAGAGAGAGAGAGAGGGAGAAGTGGGGGGAATTGGAGAGAGATGGCTACAGATTGAAAGAAACCATCAAAATATTTGAAGATAAAACCAAAACTTTGGAAATGTTTCCATGGAGTTTGTGGCTTCTGAAAAGTTAACAGCAATTATAGGAATTATACAATTCCCTTTTCAACACA
>JADRCC010543362.1:0-20449 GCA_019843855.1 Hylomyscus alleni
AAAAAAAAAAGAGGTCAAAGAGATACAAATTGGAAAGAAGTAAAAATACCACTATTTCCAGATGACATGATTGTATAGTTAAGTGACTCCCAAAAATTCCACAAGATAACTCTTAAAGCTGATAAACAACTTCAGCAAAGTGACTGGATATAAAATTAACTCAAACAAATCAATAGCCTTCTTCTACACAAAGAATAAACAGGCTGAGAAAGAAATTAGGGAAATGACACCCTTCACAATAGTCACAAATAATATTACATACCTTGGTGTGACTCTAACCAAGCAAGTGAAATATCTGTATGACAAGAACTTCAAGTCTCTGAAGAAAGAAATCGAAGATGGTCTCAGAAGATGTAAAGATCTCCCATGCTCATGGACTGACAATATTAATATAGTAAAAATGGCCATCTTTCCAAAAGCAATCTACAGATTCAATGTACACCATCAAAATTACAAATCAATTCTTCATATAGTTAGAAAGAGCAGTTTGAAAATTCATTTGGAAGAACAAAAATCCAGGATAGTAAAAACTATTCTCAACAGTAAAAGAACTTCTGAGGAAATCACCATCCCTAACCTCAAGCTGTACTACAGAGCAGTAGTGATAAAACTGTATGGTATTGGTATAGAGACAGGAAGGAAGATCAATGGAATAGAATTGAAGACCCAAGAATGAACCCACACACACACGGTCACTTGATCTTTGACAAAGGAGCTATAACCATCCAGTGGAAAAAAGACAACATTTTCAATAAATGGTGCTGGTTCAATTGACAGTCAACATGTAGAAAATGTACATTGATCTATTCTTATCTCCTTGTACAAAGCTCAAGTCCAAGTGGATCAAGGACTTCCACATAAAACCAGATACACAGAAACTAAAAGAGAAAGTGGGGAAGAGCCTCAAACACATGGGCACGGGGAAAGTTCCTGAACAGAACACTGATAGCTTGTGCTCTAAGATCAAGAATTGACAAATAGGACCTCATAAAGTTGCAAAGCTTCTGTAAGGCAAAGGGCACTGTCAATAGGACAAAATGGCAACCAACATATTGGGAAAAGATCTTTACCAATCCTACATCTGACAGAGGGCTAATATCCTATATATACAAAGAACTCAAGAAGTTAGACTCCCGAGAATCAAATAATCCTATTAAAAATGGGGTACAGAGCTAAACAAAGAATTTTCAACGGAGGAATATTGAACTGTCAAGAAGCACCTAAAGAAATGTTCCACATCCTTAGTCAACAGGGAAATGCAGATAAAAACAACCCTGAGATTCTACCTCACACCAGTCAGAATGGCTAAAATAAAAAACTCAGGTGACAGCAGATGCTGGCCAGGATGTAGAGAAAGAGGAACATTCCTCCATTGCTGGCAGGATTGCAAACTGGTGCAACCACTCTGGAAATCAGTTTGGCGGTTCCTCAGAAAATTGGACATAGTTCTACCGGAGGACCCAGCTATACCACTCCTGGGCATATACCCAGAAAATGCTCCAACATGTAATAAGGACACGTGCCCCACTATGTTCATAGCAGGCTTATTTATAATAGCAAGAAGCTGAAAAGAACCCAGATGTCTTTCAATAGAAAAATAGGTACAAAAATGTGGTACATTTGCACAATAGAGTACTACTCAGCTATTAAAAATGATGAATTCATGAAATTCTTAGGCAAATGGATGTAACTAGAAAATATCATCCTGAGTTAAGTAATACAATTGCAAAAGAACACACATGATATGCACTCACTGATTAGTGAATATTAGCCCCAAAGCTCCAAAATACCTAAGATACAATTCACAGACCACATGAAGTTCAAGAAGGAAGACTAAAGTGTGGGTGCTTCAGTCCTTCTTAGAAGGGGAACAAAATACTCAAAGGAGCGAATGTGGAGATAAAGTATGGAGCAGGGACTGATGGAAAGGCAACCCAGAGACTATCCCACCTGGGGATTCATCCCATATACAGTTACCAAATACAGACACTATTGTGGGTGCTGGGAAGTGCTTGTTGAAGGGAGCCTGATATGGCTGTCTCCTGAGAAGCCCTGCCACAGCCTTACAAATACAGAGATGGTTGCTTGAAGCCCAACCGTTGGACTGAGAGCAGAGACTCCAATGGAGGAGTTAGAGAAAGAACTGAAGGAGCTGAAGGGGTTTGCTACCCCATAGAAAGAACAAGAATATCAACCAACCAGACCCCTAGAGCTTCCAGGTACTAAGTCATCAACCAAGGAGTACACATGGCTCCAGCTGCATATGTAGCAGAGGATGGCCTTGTCATGCATCAATGGGAGGAGAGGTCCTTGGCCCTATGAAGGCTTGATAAATACCCCAGTGTAGGAAAATTGAGGGCAGGGAGGTGGGAGTGGGTGGGTGGATGGAGGAACACCCTCATAGAAGTAGGGGGAGAGAGGATGGGATAGGGGTTTTCCAGAATGAGGGGGACTGGGAAAGGGGATAACATTTGAAATGTAAATAAAGAAAATATCCAGAGAAGAAATAAAGAAAGAGAGAAAGAAAGAAAGATCGACACCAGGCTGTTTTGTTTGTTTTAATTTTTATTGGGTGAGAATTTCATATCATGCAACTCAATCCCACTCTCTTGCCATCAGGGCCAGCTCCATCCTGCTGCCCTGGTGAGGTGCATGGCTCACTCTCCCGAGTGCTGCAGTGGGCGAAGGGCTGGGATGTTTCTTCTCCTCTCACATCCTTGGAGCCAGCTCACCTCAACCCTGGCGACCAGGGCCAGCTCTATCCTGCTGTCCAGGTGAGGTACAGGGCCTGTTCTCCCAAGTGTTGCAGTAGGGGAGGGACAGGGCCAGTTCTCCTACTCTCCAGACCATGGGCCAGCTCTCTTGCCTGCCATAGGTGGCAACCAGAGTAGGTTGCCAGCTACTTTTCTGTGCTCACACACTCAGGACTGGATAGCCTGCAACCCCCGACATCCAGGGCCGACTCTACTGTGCTGCGCAGACCAGGCACCCTCTCTCAAGTTCAGCAGCAGGTGAGGGACAAGATCAACTGTCCTGCTTTCATGACCCCAGGGCCGGCTCTCTTGCCATTTAGAGGGGTAAGTGGAGGGGAGGAAATCTCTCCTTCCCCTAAGCTGATGCAAGGCAGAGGAGTTCAGGGCCACCTCATGTGCTCAGGGCTGACCCCCCCTGTGCTCCCATCACGAGTGGCAGCTGTATCGTGCTCCCCAGGTGAGGTACTGGCCCTTTTCTCAAGTGCTGGAGCAGGGCCAATTCTCTAACTCTCATGAACCCAGGACCAGGTTTCCCATCTGCTTCAGATGGTGAGGGAAGAGTTGGAAGGGGAGGGGAGAATCTCTCCCCCATTCATGCCACCCTAGGGGAGACAACGTCAGGGCCAACTGTTCCGTACCCATACCGTTGGGGCCTACACACTCACAACACCCACAATGTTTGGGGCCTGTTCTCCTGAGTACTCCAGCTGGCTAGGGGGCAGATTCAGCTCTCTGGTTCTGATGCCCCCAGGGCCTGTTCTCCAGGATGCCCAGGATAAAGGTTGGGCTAGTTGTGCACAGCACTCAGAAATCAATATGTCCCAGGACAGCAGCCCAGACCAGGGATTTCTGACTGGTCTTTGGCGGTAATTCATCCCTGCTGCTGAAGGACTGTGGATCCAGATGGGGCCTCAGAGGCAGCACAGGACAGGACCCCACCATGGCCCCAGGTGGCACCACTGGCTACTCATATCAAGCTGTTCCTCAGTACCCTCGAGTCTTCAGTCCTGCTATTCTTCATAGCGCCCACATCCTTCTGTTTCTCATTCTCTTCTCCACTACTTACTTGCTCCTCTCAGTGGCATGAGGGATTTGAGTGTTTGGGGTCATCTCAGGGTTGGTCTCAGGAGTGGAGTGCCCTGCCTATGATTTATGGCTCTGGACAGGGATCATCTCAGGCATGGTCTGCTCCCCATGCTCCTTGCTTACTTGCACAGTGCAGCCTGGTGGTCATCTCCGGCTAGTTCTGTGTCCAGGGCATATGCCATCAGAATGATGGTTGTCTAGGGCTCACTCTTGCCCCTGCCTGGGTTATCTCAACACCTGACTAACGCCTCACTGTGGGAGTGCACAGGACTGGTGGTTGTCTTGGGCTTTCTTTGTTCAGGGAGTGTCAGACCACGAATCATTCAGATGTCCCTAGGTGACAACACTGAGCCTAAGCAGAGGCTCTCCCAACTCTGCCACCTAATGATGCATATGTGGCACAGCAGCCATAGCTGCAACACCTCTAGGTGCAGGTGTTGTGTGATTCTTTCTGGGACAACATGATACAGAATGGCAATGACCAGTGTGGGTGGTGCCATTCCTGAGCAGGTGCTCCTGAGTCTTGTAAGAAAGTAGGCTGAGCAAGCCCTGGAGAGAAAGCCAATGAGAAGCACTCCTCCATGGCCCGTGCTGCAGTGGGTGGCCAGGGTTCCTGCCCTGTCTCCTCAGTAAAGACAGTAAGCTGTACAGTGAAGTCTATGAGTTCCTCCTCAAGCAGTCTGTGTGCAGTCCTGGTGTTGAAACAAGTTTCCTTCCAAGATGAAGATTTCATCTCAGACAAAATTGCTGTACAATAGTGAATGACCGGCTGAGCCATCTTGTAAGAGACCTGAGAGGTTTATTCTTTTGTTTCCTCTGTTATTAATTTTACTTTATCAATTTTTTTCTTACTCAATATATTTTAGTCTTTTAGACTAATACAACTCCTAGAAACAATGAATAAAGAAATCGTCTTTCCTTGAACCCTCAGCAGCATTTATCCATTTAATGTATTATGACTAGACATTCTGGCTGTTCTGAGACACTGTGGTGGTTTGAGTAAGAATGTCCCCCACAAGCTCATGTATTTGAATGTTTGTCCCTAGTTGGTGCAGCTGTCTGGAAAGGGATAGGAGGAGTGTCCTTGTTGGAGGTGTGCGTCACTGGGGCAAGCTTTGAGAATTTAAAGGACTGCACAGTTCCCAATGTTTCTGTCTCTGCCTGTGCTTGTGGTTCAGGATGTGAACTCTCAGTTACAGTCCCAGCACCATGCTTGCCTGTCTGCTGCCATGCTCCTAGAACTGATGGTCATGGACTCCAACCATGAGCCCTAGATTACAGCCTTGTAATTTCCTATGACCCCATTTGTCAGCTTGCCTCATTTCCCTGATGAGTAGAGTCCTCTTCAGAAGGCCTCCCCTGCACTGCTCCATGAAGTGTTCCCCACTTTCCCTCAGGCAGATTCAGGGTTCAGGTCTGTGTTAATGTCATTGGTGCATTTGGAGTTGAGTGCTCTGCAGGGAGAGAGGTCAGTCTTCCACATGTCCTGTTTGTGCAGCACCACTTGATAATAAGTTTTCTCTTGGTGACTGAATACTTTTCTGGAAACTAAGTGGTTAATGCATGTCATTTTACTTCAGAAGGAAACCTCTTATTTTATCATCTAAAACATTTTTACCCAAAACATTATCATTCAATAGAATGTTTTAAGCTACCTATATTTGATAAGTTATTCAAGAAAACATTAAAATAATTTAAATTGTGTTATTAAAGAATAAAACACTACCAGAAAAGGTGATTAATTTACCATAAAACATCATGGTTTGATTATAATCTCAGTCTATTTTGAGGTTTGGTTCCCGAAGTATGAAAATCACACACAGACTCCACATACTTTGTAGAATAATTTCTAACTTCTCTTGGACTGTTTAGACTTGAGGCCAAAACAGAAACAAATAAAATTAAATAACTTGAGTTTAAATAATCTGAGAATGTGTTTTAAGTAACACTTGATAATGTACACTTTTATATTTAGTCTGTATCTGTAAGGAGTGTGTAGTGTCATTTGCAAGTGCTCAAATATTTGTTGATCAACTGTTGTGTGACTTTTTTGGGGAGATGTACAGTTAGCATCTGCCCCTAACTTCTGACTTTTCCACAGCACAGAGATTGACTCATTAAGCTCATCTTAAAGAATAGAAATGAATTCATTAGAGATTACTTATGGAACAATGGAAGGCCACAGACATTTGCAGGAACCCCTTTCTTGAACTGGCCCCAGCTGCTCTGTCACTAAGCTCTTCATTCTTTGGCTCTGTGTGTCCCAGAACTGATGTAAACCTTGGTTCATAGAGCCACCTAGAGTGAGAGCGGCAGAAGTGACTCCAGTCTCACTGTGCTAGTTAAAGGTTTTATGAAGTCTGTCTTTGTCCTTATCAGGGGTTCTGCTGGCTTGGACGCTGCCCATCTTGAGAAGATTAACTTGTTTCGCTGCAGTCTGGCATGTGGGAGAGCTGAATCCTGGCTGCAAGAGGGAGGTGAGGAGGATTCAGAGGTCTAGCTTCTTTCACCAGTTTATGCATTGCCCAAACCAATCATGAAGGTCACACCTTGAAGGAAGTACTGCTCACTGGTTAAAGTAAACCAGACTTCTGGGGTGACCATGTCGGCCAGTGCCACCACAAACCCATTTTATCTCTTACCACTAGTCCTTGTGGAGAAGTATATAGGACTGAGAATTGACATAACGATGAAGAGCAATAAAGACATTTTTGGGGTGGACAATGTTGGCACATGTCTTTAATCTCAGTACTCCCGCTGTAGAGGTAAGTGGATCTCTTTGAGTTCAAGGCCTCCCTCATCTACAGAGTGAATTCCAGGACAGTCAGGACTACACATTAAAATATTTTCTCAAAAAGGCTGGAAAAAGAAAAAAGGAAAAAGAAAAAAATGATGCAAGTTTCCTAGGATTATTTATTGTCAGTATGGTTTTAGAAGAAGTCACAGTTTTTTACACAGAGATTACAACAGAGGAAGGATACAAATTTATATCAGGTTTTATTAAATGGAAATACTATAATAATACTTGTCCCTCAAGGAGAAGGCCATAAAGTATGACTGGATTTCCTTGACTTTCACTAGATTCTGGCTTTTTTCAAGTATTTAATGTTTAGATTATATAAAACCACGTTTCCATTAAAGTGAAATACTTTGAAAGTATACACTCATTTTATTGCCCATCATGATTATTTTAGAATAAGAAGTTTAAAATTTTATTATTGAATTATATGAAGGGCACTCCAGCCTGATATAGCTGTCTCCTGAGAGGCTCTGACAATACCTGACTAATACAGAAGTAGAGGCTCACAGCCATCCATTGAACTGAGTACAGGGTCCCCAATGAAGGAGTTAGAGAAAGAACCAATGGAGTTGAAGGGTTTGCAGCCTCTTGAGACGAACAACAATATGGACTGACCAATGCCCTCAGAGCTCCCAGGGACTCAACCACCAACCAAGGACTATACATGGTGGGACTGATTGTTCTGGCAGCATGTGTATAGTAGAGGATTGCAAAGTTGGTCATCAATGGGAGGAGAGGCCCTTGGCCCTGTGAAGGTTCTGTGCCCCAGTGTAGGGGAATGCCAGGGCCAATAAGTGGGAAAGGGTGGGGTGGCAAGCAGGGGGAGGGGGAAGGCAACAGGGGTTTGTTCTTGTTGTTTTTGTTTGTTCATTAAAAAGAAAAAAAAGATTGATCAGTCTTAGGGCAGGAAACCTGTCTAACTTTTTCACGTTCTTAGTCACTGATTTATCACAGCTCTTGGCATACAGTAGCTGTTCAATAAATACATGTTGACTTAAAAAATTTTATTATTGAATTATAAAAGTATTTATTCACTTTACATTCTGACTGCATTTCCCCTCCCTCTTCTCCTCCCAATCTCACAATTACACATCCCTCCCCCAACCCCTCCAGTTATCCTCAGTGAAGGGGAAGTTCCCCGTGAATATCACCCCACCCTTGGACATCCACTTGCAATGTGCCTAAGCCAATCCTTTTCACTGAGGCCCAACCATGCAGTCCAGTTAGGGGAATGGGATCCAAAGGTAGGTAACAGAGTCAGAGACAGCCTCCTCTCTGATTGTTAGTGGATCCACACGAACATCCCAAAGGTAGATAACAGAGTCAGAGACAGCCTCCTCTCCGATCGTTAGTGGATCCACATGAACACCAGGCCGCATATCTGCTACACACATGCATGAGACCTCGGTCCAGCCACTGCGTGCTCTTTGGTTTGTAGTTCCACTCTGTGAGTCCCTATGATCCCATGTTAGTTGACTCTGTGGGTCTTCTTGTGGTGTCCTCCACCCCTCCAGCTTGCTCAGCTCTATCCCTCATTTTTCTGCAAGCCTCCCAAGCACCACGTGATGTTGTCTGTGGGTCTCTGTATCTGTTTCCATGCACTGCTGGATGAAGCCTCTCAGAAAATTGATGTTAGGCTCCTATCAGCAAGTATAGCAAAGCATCATTAATAGTGTCAGAGACTGGCTTTCTTACATGGGATGTGTCTCATGTTGGACAAGTCACTATCTGGATAGTTCTTCACTCTCTGCTCCACCTTTATCCCTGGATTAAAAATAAATATACATAGACTAAGAAATAAGGATATTTTATTAGATGTTTTCTTTACTTACAGTATCACCTTTCCCAGGTTCCCCTCCAAAAGAAAAAAAAAGAAATAGAAAAACAAAAACTAAAACAAACCCCTGTTCCCTCCCCCTCCCCCTGCTCACCACCTTACCCCCTCCTGGTTACTGGCCCTGGCATTCCCCTACACTGGGGCATAGAACCTTCACAGGGCCAAGGGCCTCTCCTCCCATTGATGACCAACTTGGCCATCCTCTGCTATACATACGCTGCTGGAGCCATTAGTCCCACAATGTGTACTCTTTGGTTGGTGTTTTAGTCCCTGGGAGCTCTGAGGGTACTAGTTCATATTGTTGTTCACCCTTCAAAGGGTAATAAAAGGATTTTGTTTTAATAAAAGCAAATCACTGGAGAAATCAAGAGCCAAAGGGTTTAGTTTTTAATTTTGTAATGTGTTTCCTGGAAGACATCAAATGTTTAAACATTCTAGGATTTTAAGGAAGGACCAGGCTAGAAAACTCAGTTATGTGCACCCTAGACCACTCCACTATTCTCCAGCAAAGAAGTCAGACAATTCTGCCTTCTCTTGTGACTATTGGTATCAGGTCACACAGATGAACACATTATATGGACTCCTGAGCTACAACTGTTAGCTCGACACAAAACAGTCTTCATGAATGGGTATTTACAACTAAAAACCAATAATAACAACAGCAAACACAAAATCAAAACAAAACAAACACACAGACCTTTCCCCCAGCAGACTGCCACGCAAGCAGATAGCTGCCACTGAACATCTCTGTAAGTTTCCCTTCATGTAGGACATTTAAAAATGAACCCTTTATCATCTTAAGTTCAATTTCAAGAAAGTAACTGTTATAATTGGGTTTAATTATTAGTAACACAAAATGTAAACCCGTCAATACCGTTCTCTCATTATAAAAATGTATTTCTTTCAGGTTATTGGTTTATACTTGATGAATGTGTACTTTAAAGTCCCCATTTCTAAATACTTATTGTCCCTTTGGATTTATTAAAGGACCTGACTCTTTCTGCAGTTGCATGTGTCTCTTGCTGTCACCACATCATGTGTTTGTATTAACATGACACCAGCTGTGCAGGCTGCAGATCACATCCTTAGACACAGAGCCCAGAGAAGGAATAATAACATTTCTTGGAAGAAAACTTAATACTGAGATATTCTATTCACTAACACTCCGTTCCCTGCAAATACGCCATTATCTGACTGAAGCACCCGGTCCTGTCCACTGCTCAGGTGACTTGTCCTCTGGAAGAGCCAAGCTAAGAACCTTGGATATGGAGTTGGACACATCCTGTTTCTGTTGGCCACTTTCTGTTGGCCACAGAAAGTCTGTTTTATCAGGGCTTGTGTCTCAGCCCATTCTAACCAAATCAGTATGGAGGCATGGGTCAGACAGAGCCCTCGGTGACCTTGCATTGCAGTAAGAAAACAGAGAAAATGAAGAGAACTCATTTTAGTACATCAGTAATTCATGAAATCAAATATTTTTCCTTTTTATAAGTTTTAAGATGCTCAATGTATAAAATGTATATTAATTATTGATATTTTAACATTTTTACTTACTTACAAATAAGCTCAGTGTGTCCTGCCACACACATTTAAGAGCCTTGATTGACAGTCCAGTGTGTCTTATCTGTCATAAATATTTCAGAGCCATGATTGACAGCCCAGTGTCTCCTATTTGTCATAAACGTTTAAGAACCTTGGCTTTATCTGTCATTGACTCATTTGTTTAGTTTAAGATATTTCTAAATTCCTGATGAAGTCAGTATCACAGAAAGGAAGCTCAAAACTTGGAAATGTCCAATAAAATGCTGTAGTCTTCTGGGTAAGCTGTCTGGACTGAAGCTGCCTCTCTGTGATCTAGCAAGGGCAGGGGTTAGTATGCAAAAATACTGTATTCCTAAAGAGAAAGAGAAGCAGTGTGCAGAGATCCCCACAGCAGAGCTAGAGCACCTGCAGAGTCAAGAGGAAAGATGGGGGACACTGAGAAGCTGGCTAACTGCTCAGTCCACGGGCCTAGCAGGGAGGGATGCAGAGCGTTATCCAGAGGGAAAGCCTTGTAGCCTTGACTCATATTGGATGATATAACTAAATGTGAGGTTTGTAGATTCATCACAAGAACAAGAGGCCTGTGCATATTCAACTGCCCAAGATTAATTCACAATGTGCACTGAATCTGAGGTATGTCTCCTAGTGAGTCCAATGTTGTATAATGTGACTTCCCTCCATCTCTGACCAGACAACATGTGTTTTAAAAGTCCCCTTCCTTTCATATTCATAAGACATTCAATTTCTAGGGATAACGATCATCTCTTTGCTTCCATTCTCAGGATCCCCATCCTGCTTGTATCATGGTGGGCAGTTTGGCTTGAGGCTGGCCACTCTGACCATCAAAGCAAGCTGGACAAGACCTGAATAGACTTATTAGCCCCATTGGGTGTTTTCTGAGATGCTCAACTCCCATGACCATTTGGCTGGGGATGCCAAGCGGGAACCTCTGAATCCTGAAGAAGTGTTCTGGAAACAGTGCCATCAGAAAGAAAACTCACACGGCCACTTGGTTACAGATAGAGAAACTGAGGACCAAAGGGATTTCAGGCAGATCAGGACTCTAAGGAGAGTGCTTACTGGTGTCAGGATCCCAAAGAAACAGTGCTTGACTTCTCAAGGAGGTCCATGACCAGGTGAGGATGGGTCTCCTTCAGAGCTTGGTAGAATTGTTTTTTACAGGCTTGATTCCAGGACCTGCTGAGGCTGAAGAGCTTCCTCATCTTGTCTTGGTTTGTGGTCTCAGCTCTCACTGCCTCGTAGGAATCTTCACTCAGCACCAGACCATGTAGCTTGTCCAAGAGAGTGTCCACTGATGTCACTCGGGCTACCAGTTGCTCCCGATGTTGGTCCATGAAATGTTTCAAGGCAGGAACATCTAAGGGTAAAGATGAGAAAGACGCTGAGCAAAGAAATGCTACTTCAGGGTCTCTGACTAGCTGCCCACTTTTTGCTCTTTTCCTGTAATTGCTCTTTACTTCTGTACCCCTGGCTCCTTTCTTCCTCTGGAAGGCCAGTAGAAAAATAGCACTAACAATGAATTTATGAAATTCTTAGGGAAATGGATGGATCTAGAGAATATCATCCTGAGTGAGGTAGCCCAATCACAAAAGAACACACATGGTATGCAGTTACCGATAAGGTAGATATTAGCCCAAAAGCTCAGAACACCCAAGATACAATCCACAAACCACAAGAAACTCTAGAAGAAGGAAGACCAAAGTGTGGATACATCGATCCTTCTTAGAAGGGAGAACAAAATACCCATGGAAGAAATTGCAGAGACAAACTATAGAGCAGAGATTGAAGGAATGACAATCCAGAGAATGCCCCACCTGGGAATCCTTCCCATATACAATCACCAAACGCAGAAACTATTGTGGATGCCAGCAAGTGCCGGCTGACAGGAGCCTGATATAGCTGTGTCCTGAGAGGCTCTGCCAGTGCCAGACTAAGACAGATGTAGAGGCTCATAGCCATCCATTGGACTGAGCACATGGTCCCCAATGAAGGAGTTAGAGAAAGGACCCAAGGAGCTGAAGGGGTTTGCAGCCCCATAGGAGGAACAACAATATGAACTAACCAGTACCCTCAGAGCTCCCAGGGACTAAGACAGCAATCAAAGAGTACACATGGTGTGACTCATGGCTCCAGCTGCATATGTATCAGAGGATGGCCTAGTCAGTCATCAATTGAAGGAGAGGCCCTTCATCCTGTGAAGGTTCTATGCCCCAGTGTAGGGGAATTCCAGGGCTAGGAAGCGGGAGAGGATTGGTTCATCAGCAGGTGGAGATGGATGGGAATAGGGTTTTTTTTTCCACAAGGGAAATCAGGAAAGGGGACATCATTTAAAATGTAAATAAAGAGAATATTTAATAAAAAAGAAAGAAAAATAGCACTGATACCTGAGGCCAGGCATCAGTGTGACACTCTGCATAATCAAGAGGAGAGGTTTTTGGTAGGGTATTGAGTTTGGGACTGAGTAGATGTATTGTCCTCATGGGAAGCCTCAAGGGGCATGAGAGGAACTCTTCTTTGTGTATGAGCCTCTCCTACATTCTGGTGAGGTTCGAAATTGAGGCTCCCTCCTTACTCTCTGTCTTTCTCTTGAGGATCAGATGATGTATTAGCAGAATACTATTGGCTTCTCTAGCCTCTTAGAGTTTGTACTAACCTTTGGGGACTTGGGCAATCTTGGGCAGAGCAGGTCTGAGGTCTCCTGGAAGAAAGCAGAAATGTAGCATCTGTAATGATGTTCACACCAACACTCAGTGCATTCTGTGAAACTCCTACACATGCCTGAGATTTTGAGAATAAACCGCAGGCATCCTGATATAATCTGGAAGGTCAACAGTTCCTTATTTATCAAGGGCATCTTAGGCCTAATCTATCATCATAGCGAGAATAGACTCAAAAATGAGCAATAGACACTTCTCCTACATGACCTTAGATTCAATTTTATCCTCAACTGAATTCCTTGCAGAGAACAATCAAGAGCCTTCCTAGACTCCTTAAATCATTTTGGCTAAAAAAAGATCTTTTTGTCCTTGTATGATTTTGTACACTCACATATGACAAACTTGTGTTCTGGATTTGATGGTAGAATCAAGATGAAGCAAGACTGAGCATATGGAAATAGTGAGAGAATTTCATCCACAAGTGAAGGAGATTAATAAATTGCAGCTCATGAATAAGCCTCAATGGCTTGAGAGGTCCCTACATCCACTGTGCTCTCACAGCTTAGGGAAGTCAGCTCAAGGAAACTGTTTGTAGTATTGGAAAGCCCTGGTTCCATTGATGTGAAGCAAAGATGATATGGGTTACAGTCCATTCTAGATGGACCATCTTGGTGAATCCTGTGCTCTGTAGATAAACTGGAGCACCTAATGAAGTAAGTAACAGAGTGATAATGAATTTTAAGACCAAGATGTAAGACTAGGCATACAAATGGATCATGGTTATAAACTTCCAATAATGAATACTATCCCATATTGAAAGGAATAGATCTTACTGAGTCCCAAAGGGTGGAATTAGAAAAAAAAAAGTATATGGAGGCTGGGTATGGTGGCATAGATCTTTAATCCCAGCTTTTTTGAGGTCGAGGCAAGCAGATTTCTGAGAGTTTAAGGCCTGGGCTTGTTACATAGAGAAATACTGTCTGGAACTACCCTTCCACGCTCAGAAGGAAACACCACATCTTTTATGTGAAGATTTTAAACCTCTTGAAACCAGAAAACTAGAAATGGGACTTGACATTAGGGATGGAATAAAAGACAATATCAGATTGGTAAAATGTAGGTTGACTAGGAACCTATTATTTGGTAATTGTAAAAAAATAACACTATACAATGCTTGAGATGGAGATCCTAGAAGTAATGAGTTTCAAAACAAAAACCCAGTTCCAAATGTGGGATATCTGCTTAGGAGTTAGTGGGCAGGGAAGTCCTGGAGACCCCTAAGATAATACAGGCTCATATCATTCTGACTAGTTCTCCAGAATAACTAGTAGATAAGGCATTATTGTTGAACACACCATACCTCTTAGACATGTGGTATAGAGAATTCAAGCTGGAGGTGAGTTGGAAGCGTCCTTCTTGTTGCTAAGCCCTCAGGCTACTCAGGAAGAAAAGGCATCAACAACTGTCTGATCCAGCTGTGCTCTCTGCAATCATAAACCAACCTGCCAAGGTGCTCCCTCTGCCACACTGGTGGCACAAACATGATGGGATCAGTCACTAGCTCCGTGATTCCCACTCCATAAGATAGACTCCATCCCTAACAGTATAAATCTTGTAAAACAAATAATCCAACCCAGGTCTGTAGAAATCTTAGAATCTTGAGAGAAGCTACTATTGCTCCTTAGCTAAATGGACATAGTTAATGTCCTTCTAAATATCTTTATTTATACCATAGTCAAAAGCTATTTTCAGCCTCTGGAGTGACCAGAATGCATTGTATGAATGCATAAAATTGATAAAATAATTTATTAATACACATTATGTATAGATTTAAGATCTAGTATCTCATGTTGGCAAAATCCCTTCACTTTATAGCTGAGCTGCTATGTAAACTGGAGCCAGATCTTTGTGCACCTCAATCTGTCACTTTCAGGGCATTGGATGCAGAAAGAGGATACAGGTTGAAGAAAACAGGGCTCAGGGCATGTGGTGCATTGCATATGATGTGTTCCCTGAAAAATGATCACGTGTTGAAAGACAGGTCCTGTAGCAGCATTCAAAGGTGACTCTCCTGAGGGCTGTGAGTCTATGAGTGAAGCCATACACCAGTGCACAGTTGGAGGAGCATAGTCACTGGGCATGTCTGGGAGAGAATGTAGTGCATGGATTTTTTTCTCCTTCTCTTCTCACCTCCACTTCCTCCTCTTCTCCCCACTCTTTCTCTCTCTCCCTTCCATTCTCTCTTCTTTGGAGAGAGCACCAATCAGCCTTTTCTCTCACATAGATGATCTCACTTCCATGATATCAATTTTATATAGGCTCAAAGAGATAGAGGCAGCTGATTGTGAATTAACACTTGGTTCTAAGACCTTGAATCAAAGGAAACTTTTATTCTTCAAAATTGTAGTTTTTTTCTCATATATTTGTCACAAGTGGGAAGAGCTGACAGTTACAGTGCCACAGTGTAAACTGTGCCTATACCACCTCTTAGAGATCTTGCAAAACCACATAACTGATCTTGCTATCTTGCAGCACGAAGAAATAATGAAAGTATACCTCTCCCTAATCATTGCCTTTCCTCAACCCTTAGGGTCTCTGGCCTTATACTAGATTTACCTGGTTTCAGAAAAGCCTCCCATATGAGTTTCATGTGCTTTTTATTTTTGATTTGCAGCTTAATCTCTGAACCCATGTGTCCAACGTAGATCTCAGAGAAGAGCTGGAATTCCTTGCTGCTCCTGTAGCACAGCTCCAATTCCTAAAGAGAGAGTAAGAGAGTGAGAGCAAGAGAGAGAGAGAGAGAGAGAGAGAGAGAGAGAGAGAGAGAGAGAGAGAGAGAGAGAGAGAGAGAGTTTCTGTGTGAGAATTTGAAAATTTCTTAGTCATTCTGTGAGGGAGGGATGTCCTCACTCACCACCTGTCATGATCTTGAGCCCCACATTAGCTACTGACTCTCTTTTGCACTGAGATAATCCACAGCCTGTGAACACATATCTTTACTCAGAAGGCAGAGGGCCCAGCATGTAGGGGAAGGACTTAATACTGAAATCTGGTTCTCTATTATTTATTAATTATGTCAATAAAGACAGCAGAAGCTAATCATCAGGTGAAGATAAAGAGGTGGGATTTTCCATGTCCTAGGAGGAAAAGGAGGGAGAGAAATAGAGAAAGGGCATTTTTGACCAGGCTTTGGAGAGAGGAGCATGAGCCATGTAAGATCTGGAGGTGAGTAGAAATGGTAGTGGCCTCTGTCACTGGTAGAATTCTAATATAGGACAGTTTAGAGCAATAGATTCTTCACCCAGCAGTTGTGTTATCTGGCTGGTTTTAAAATATTAAGGCTCTTTGGTGTTTTCAATCTGCGGTGACTCAGGTGGGCAGGAGAAAGAGCACAGTCATGGGATGGTCATTAGAGTTTTGGTGGAGCTAGCTACCACCAAAGGGGTTGGAGGAGCAATAGCTGCTCCCAGGGGTCAGATAACCAACTTGCCATTGGTAGAGCTATGTCAGGAGCAGGACCCGCAGCAGCATGTTCTTGTAGCTACGCACAACACCAGCATGCTGTTTCTTTTTTCATAATTCTGACAACACCTGACAGGAAGCAACTAAATGAAGGAATTACGTTGTTGGTTAGTTTCATGATGGGAAATGCATAGAATTTGAGGCTCGATTATTTGTAGCAGGAGCTGGTTATTTTCCAGAGGATCAGGAATTGACATGTTTGAGGTGGGGAGGTGGACGTGACTGTAAGCCTCATAACCTGCTGCCACTAAAGACCTTGTTCTGACACGCAGGCCTCACATCTTTTGTTTCCACAAAATTTTCAAAGATTACCACTGTCTGAAGACCCAGTGTTTAAGCATTTACACCTGTAGGAGACATTTCAGATTCAAACCATAAAAGCTATGGATGAGGGAGCGCTCATCCTGAAAGTCTTGCTCACACACTCTCAGCCCGAGCCCCTTCTCTGTGTGTTTAATGGGAGCCTCTCTGCCCCAGATTGAATCTAGTTCCTCACTTCTCCAGGCCTAATTTCCAATCCTATGTGGTTCCTTAAAATTCCACCTAACCTTCATGTCTAGGTGATAAGACTTGCTTGTTGAGATCCCAATTGCTTGATTCCCCAATCTTAGTTTGCTGAAAAGCCTTCAAATCTACCCCACAGGTTTCCCAAGCCTGGCATCAGACCCCCAGATGTAGGAAACACCGATGCTCACCTTTGGGGTGATTTCCAGGTTCTCAGAACCAGACACAATGTAGCGGGAGCCAATGAAAAGATTGTCTACTGGGGGTGGCTTATTTATTCGCACAAACTGAAACTTCATTTCTTCTTCATCAATGGCCTAGGAAACGTTACAGACAGTGATTTATCTAGATTTCTTGGCCACAACACGTGGTCTAAATGAGGCAAGATGTTTGATTTTGTCTATTTGTGTGGGATAGGGCAGTGACATCTCCTGGGTACCCTTCTAACTTGTGTTCTCCCACACAGATGGGTGCATTATTGGCCCCTGTCATGTTCATTTGAGAATGAGGTCTCTGCCAGGGAAGAAGGAGTTAGATACATTTTGGTAGTAGAGCATTCCCATCCTCTGTTCAGGTGAATACACTATAGAAATCTGTGTAGAGATTGGTAAAAAGGCACTGATGTAGTTGTAAGGCACTCTTGTGTGAGTGGCTTAGAAGAAGGCAGAATCATACACACCATAGTTTCCCTCACAGAACTGCATTCACTTTCCCATTTAAGAATCTCTCTAAGGGGCTCAGTCGCTGCATCTCAGGTTTTCTGTCAACCCATCCTGGCCAACTCTTGGGGGTTCTCAGTATTACCTTCTGAATAGTGCAGTCATTGGGGATTAGGTAGAGGTGAAGGGTGAGTTCTTCAAGATTGAGGCGATAGTAGATCAGTGTGATGGAAGTGATGGGGATGAAGCGCCGGGCAGCAGGGATTATTTTCAGTACAACTCCCATTGGAGAGAAGCTTGGATTTTTCAGTACTGTGTAACGACTCTTCACTCTATCTGGTGTTTCTAGAACCAACCCATGTTCTTGAAAGTGGGCCACCTTGAAGTCACCTGTGTTTGCATTTGTCTCTGTGAAAGAACAGATTCAAAGATGTAGATTTAACGTTTCCATGGATTGAAACTTGGATGGAAACAGCACAGTAGGATGTAGAATGACTGTGGTAGTTTGAATGAGCATGGTTCACATTGTTAGTGGAACTGTTTGGGAAGGAGTAGGATGTGTGTTGGAGGAGGCGTGTCAATGGAGTGGGCTTTGAGATTTTAAAATCTCATTGTTTCTAGTTTCATTCCTCTGTCTCCTCCTTGACAATTAGGATGTAAGCACTCAGCTACTGTTCTAGTACCATGCCTCTGTGCTTTCTGACATGCTACTTATCATAATGGTCATGAACTCTAACCCCTTGAAACTATAATTCTCCTTATTCTTCCTTCTATAAATTGCCCGGCTCAGGATATCTTCTTAGATTTATTTATTGATGTTAATTACTTCAACTGTGACCATAGCATTTTTAAGCTTTATTAATTTATGCCCATTGAGCACTGAGCAGACAACAGCCAATTTCTCACCATCAATTTATTATGCCAGAGAGGGCGAGTGTGACTTGCTGTCAGTGGTGCCATTTGTATACCGACTCTCATTTAAAGCACTCTTGGCTTTGTTCCTGGATAGCATTAGGGAGAGTATTCACAGTGGAATGGTTGTTCTTGATGGTCTCATCCAGGGATGCTATCAATGATATAGCCTCAGAAGTTACTGTCAGAAATTTGGCAACCAGCTGTTTTTCTGGGATGCTACCCTCTCCAGCCTCAGCATCTAGAGATTTTGCAGTACTCATTAATGTCTTTGTTGCAGGGTAAAGTTTGCTGTCATAAGAGAGACCCAAGGCTATGTTTGCTCACTGAGGTCACAGCTGGATGGTTAATGTCAAAGGTTAACTTGAATAAATCTAGTTTCACTTTGGGTATAGGCCTCAGGGCATGATAGAAGGAGATTATCTTGATTGGGCTAATTGATTTGGGAAATGCTAGCCATAAGTGTGACGTCATTCCATGTGCTAGGATCCAGAATGTCACATGAGCACAGGCATTCACTGTTGTCTGCTCCCTGCCTGTTGATGCAAGTTTACCAGGTGCCATACTTCCATGTTCTCAGACTTCCATGTCATGATGCACTTACTGTACCTGAGCACTGTGAGGCAAAATAAAGCCTTTCTCTTTTAAGTTTCCTCGGTCAGGTATTTTGTTTGAGTCACAAGTAAAGTAACCTGAACAGAGATTTGTTACCTGGCATTGGGTTGTTGTAGTAGACTTGATCATGTGGTTCTTAGTGCATTGGAACTGTTTGGTGGATGAAATACGAAAGAGTTTGGTACTTAGGAGTCGAAAATCCCTACCCTACTCAGAGCACAGCTTAAGGAGACATTGTGATGGAAGTAGGGAAAACAGGAAAGCTTAGAGAGACAGTGGAGGCCAGTTCATGACAGTTTCAAGAGTAGCAAGGGTTCCAATGGAGACTGGAGAAGGATTCACTCCTGAAACAGTTTGGGCACTAATCTAGCTTCCCTGTGGAAATGCCTTAAATGTGTGAAGTTGAATTTGAAGATTAAAGGATTAATGGTGCAGATAAATTTGTAAATAAGAGCATTCAGCCCAATCAAGAAGGCATCAGCTGTAATTGCTAAAGATCATCATCACTGAAGGGAAAGCTGCACTGTGGCAATAGGAAAAGAGTCCCGAGGGCAGAATCTCACCCTTTCCAGGCTTCAATTTTTGAAGAATCAAATCCATTTTGGGGTTGAAAGCCTTAACTGATGATGTTTCCTGTTCCACAAATGCAAATTCTCAAGGAAGTGTTTTCCCATGGTCAGCACATCATACAGACATTGTCCAGGGGAACAGGAGCAGGCTGCATGTCAAGCTGTCAGCTGAGCTTGCTAGTGTCATAGCTATGGGTTTTTTTTGGATGGGGGAGGAAGAAAAGATGCTAGATTGAGGGGGTCCTTGAGTCAAGATAAACAGCTTCAGATAGCAGCTGAGGCCAGGCAATATGTCTGAGTCAAAGTCCCTGCAAGGAGGTCCTGACAGGTCTTTCTATGAACCTTTGAAAGGGAAGCCTAAGAGTAAATGGAAATCCTAGGATGTGGAAAAGTCAGAACCACAATTGTTTCCTGCTGAAGAAAGGTGTAGGAAATGAGCAGAGAGATGACCTAAGAGAGAGACTATGTGTGCTTCATGTGCAGAACTGGATGGGTGGAGCTATCCACATCTGTTGGAGTCCAGTCAATGACACCATGAGCTCCATAGCTGGACTGCAAGCTGTAGAAGTTGGTGCTTATGCTGAAGGAGTTTGTCTTGCTGTGGTGTGAGCATTCCTTGCTATACTCTGATTCTTCCATGTTGGAATGTCAATGCTTATTTTTTGTTGTAGTATGCTGGAAGTATGTAACTTGTTTTTTATTTTCTAGGAGCTCATAGTTAAGATATTGAATCAAGTCTCTGTTGAGAGAGGGATTTTAGACATGGGAATTATTAAGGTCTAATGAGACCTTTGACACTAGATACAACTTTTCATATTGAGATGAAACTGAAACTTTAGAGACAAGAAGTGGAAAGTTAGGATTTATGGTGATATGCTTGGGTGTCAAGTTGACAGGGGATATAACTGTGATGATGAATGTAACATGTTAGCTTGATGTGATCCCTACACACCTCTGTAATCCACCATTTGC
>JADRCC010543418.1:0-14443 GCA_019843855.1 Hylomyscus alleni
GGCCACATAGAGTCTTAAATAGCCACACTTGCAGGTAATCTTCCCTGGCCCATGGATGGGAAGCTAAGATGTAAAGCCTTCATCAGTCTGCATCTCTTTGGATTTTGGAGCAGAAACATCTGTACCACTAGCACTTGACACCAACCAAACCAACTCTGCTAGGCCCTGACCTAACAGAAGTTCACTTCAGGTCAATCTGTAGGGCTGACTAAGTCCCTTCATGTTGGATTCTGCTCTTATGCACCCCGACTTAAGTGCAAAATACCACTGCTAAGAGCAGGGCAAAGACTTCCTCCCACACCTCACACAGACACAGGTGACAGATCACCTAAGTTAAATGGAATCCCAGCTTTCTACCATTGATTAGGACCCAGATCTGATGACTGTGGGTTTGTGCTTGGCTTTAAGTACCTCACTGCAAATAAGCCGAGCCATTCTTTTATTAAAAGGGTTAAATCAAATAATCCATGCAAAATTCTTAGTAAAGCTGTGGCTTATAGTAAATGATCAATGACTTTAGCATCAATGACTTTACTATGACCTTATGACTGTCCTCACCTTGTCCTGTTGCTCAAGTAGATGTGAGTACATGTATTTTACTTTACTGAAGAATAGTGAGTCTCATTCATTACTGCTATTCATGGGAGACATTTTACTCAAAAAACAAAAATAAAAGAAAGAAAAGAAGAAAGAGGAGGAGAAAGAGAAGGAGGTGGAGGAGGAGGAGGAGGAGGAGGAGGAGGAAGAGGAAGAAGAAGAACCCCTCACACTTCCTGTTCACAAAGTCCTTTTTTTAAAAAAAAAGATTTATTTATTTTATGTATATGAGTACACTGTAGCTGTACAGATAGTTGTGAGCCTTCATCTGGTTGTTGGGAATTGACTTTTAGGACCTCTGCTTGCTCCAGTCAGCCCTGCTTGCTCTAGTTAACCCCGCTTGCTCTGGTAGACCCTGCTTGCTCAGTCCCTGTTCACTCTGGCCTAAAGATTTACTTATTATTATAAATAAAACCACTGTAGCTGTCTTCAGACCCACCAGAAGAGGGAGTCAGATCTCATTACAGGTGGTTGTGAGCCACCATGTGGTTGTTGGGATTTGAACTCAGGACCTTCAGAAGAGTAGTCAACTCTTACCCGCTGAGCCATCTCACCAGTCCCTTTTAATCTGAGTCTCTGAGGAGTTTCCTGTCCCAAGACCAAGGTGTTATGGACTGAGAAGTCTATTCACCTCTTTAACTTTTTTTTTCCTCAAAGAACACTACCTTTGGTCCCACAGACAACACACATGATGCTGGTGCCCCCAGGCCCCACACAACACTCTTGTTTCCTGTTGCCTTGCTGTGAAACTCAGGCACATCAACTTTAGGAAGGAACGCCACAATGGTGGCGGACTGGAGGAGGCTGAGTCTCATTAAGTGGTGCTCATTCAGAGCAGATAGTTTCGTGGAGCTGTTTACCGGCAAGTTTCCAAAGATGAAAGGCCCAGGAGTAAACTGTTTTCCAGGGGCTTAAGCTTACCATCTGTCTGCCTGCTGCAACCAAATGTGGTATTGTTTGTAATATCATGTCCCCTCCAAAACTCTGTGGCATTGAGGGCTCTGCCCATGAGTAGATCAGCCCAAGAGTTAATTGATTAATGGAACACCACAGGAGGCTTTGTTACCAAGGTGAGCTCTCTCTTTTCCTCTTCTTTCCCTTCCTACTCTTTCCTCCAGTCTTACATGGAATGCCCTCTGCACTATGATATGTGAGGACTTCTGTCTTTGCTGATGAGTAGATCTCAGAACCATAATCTTGGACTCACCAGTATCCAGAACCAAGACTCAAATAACCCTCTACTCTTTATAAATTACCAGGTTAGAAACCAAAGCACCCTCACCAACCCAGACATAAACCCCTGCCCAAAGCAATTGCCCTCAGTGCCTCCCTGTCTCACACTTTGCCAAGACGGTGTTCTCCGCAATCTTTGCCTTCAGAGGCTTACTCATGAGACCTTTGACTAAATAATGATGATGATAAACAACAACAACAACAACAACAACAACAACAACAATAATAGGCCTGAGAAGTCAACTCCGTCTTGGTCTTGCCTTTTTTCCCAGGTCCAGAATCTCCTGAGAGACTGATTCATCCTGAGATGCTGGGTGTGTACTTGTCTTACCACCCACTCACACGTAGCAATCGCCCATGCTAGGACACATTCCCCGCCATCTTCCAGCAACCTTTCAGCAATCATCATCAATAGCTGTTGATGAGCGGTGAACAGATACTAAGGTGATTGTGGGAAACACGATAGGTGTGGTCCTAACCTTTGGCCTTTGGGGAGATGTCTGTACAAGAAGGCTGGCAGTTGTAATACTGGGGACCCACAAACGCTAAGGGTCATGAAAGGTCATAGGAGATGCCACTAACAGAACTTGGTGGAAAAATTATTAGAAAGAGACTGAGTAGGCGTTGCCCAGTGACAGAGTTGGGAGAGAGGAACAGACAAGAGCATTCTAGAAAGAACAGAATCTAGAGCCCAGAAGCAACAGCGTGCAGCCCCAGGCTCAAGGAATTGAAAGACCATTGTGAGAACAGGAAGGAGAAGCCATGGAGGAAAACTGAGGCAGTAGCCAGGTGGAGGGATGCTGGCCTCAGAGCCATGCTTATTGTGGGCATTGGAGGGGGCATCAGAGGGTTTTAATGAGAGATACAGAGAACTGGTTACATTTTATAAGTTAAATTTGGTGACAGTTTAGAGAACTACTGGATGTGGATGGGTCTGGATAGGGTAAGAGGTCATTTGGGGGGTATAAGTCAGAAGAGCACAGAGAGGGTGGGTGTCACGGGGTGTGGGGTCATGACACCCAAGAACGTTGATTAATAAGTAAAGCCTGGCTGGTGGAGAGTTGATTTGGAAAATCTACACAACAAAATCAGAAATTGAGGCATGACTTTGCTTGTCAAAGGAATGAACTCAGAGGAGCGTGTTGAGCTTAGCTGTACAGGATGTAGTTATATGGATAACTTAGCAAAAGGAAACTTAATGGCTTTCCTCGTTTATACTGTTATTTATTATCTTAGGTTCAGACTGAACTTGTAGAAGGTAAGTTGAATAGATCTGAAATGATCTTATAATACCTGGAGAGTAATGCTCTCACAGAGACGAAATCTATTTCTGAGAAGCCTCCCTCCTGGAGCAGAGCGTCCTACAGCACCAGGTACTCCTCTGAATAATATGTTCTGTCACGGAGCCAGCATTGGCTCAATGGTCATGAAAAGCAGGTTTCACTATTCTCAGACAAAGTTCCTGTTCCACTGCCCAGCTCCTTAAGACTCCCACAGGCGATATGAAAGATGCCAGACAAAGGCACAGTTTTTCAACGGCAGCCAATAGAAAGAAGAGAGGAGAGAAAAATCTCAACAGCCTGAGAGATGAACAAAGACAGTGAGCCCAGCAGGTAAAGCGCAACAGCCTGGAAATACGAAGCATCATGCCGGAGAGCTGTGGATTCAGACTACACCAGCAAGTGAGCCCGGGTGGTGTGTTAACAGGCTGCTGATGGAGGACAAAGAAGGACAAGATTCTCTCCTCAAGGGTGCAAAGCAGGGCAAACAGAGGGCACTTTAGCAACATCCCCAAGTTTGGTACCCCCAAACACTTTTAGCCCAGTACATTCATATCAAGAAATTCTGTCTACAAATATCCTTGCATGCATTAAGCTCCTAGGGATGTATTGAAACATGGAAAAAAAATGAAAAATGAACTTCTGTCAGGAAGGACTAAATTGTATAATGTGCTATAGCCACCGAAGAGAATTCTACACTGCCATTAGGAAGAAAGAGGCTGTGGAGGTAGCTGATTATAAATTGCACATCTGCAATCCCAATGTGCCCAAGTAGATGAGAGTGAGAGACAAAAAGATGCTTAGAAGCTCACAGATCCGCTAGCCTGATGTACATGGTGTTAACAACACAGGGACACTTTCTCAAACAAGATTGAAGACCCCTGCCCGTGGCTGTGCCCTGACTATTTGTCTGTCTGTCTGTCTGTCTTTCTCTTTCATACACACACACACATACACACACACAAATGAAAATAGTGTGAACCACCCACATGTCCATCAAGAACTCACATATTCATGGATAAAAGAAGTGTTGATATACACACAATGGAGTGTCATTTGGCCATAAGAAGAAAATAAAATTTAGACAGATGCTGCAACATGGATGAAGTTTAATGACATCATGTAAGTGAAATAATCCAGATAGAATGAGACAGCCATGAGTGTACATCTCCTGAGGTTCCTTGTGTTGTCATATCTGTCTGGGGCAACAGAAGGCAACCGTTGTTGCTGGGGACTTAGTGCTATAGAGGTGGGGCTTTGGATGACTATGGAGGCGTGGCTTTGGATGGTATGGAGGCGTGGCTTTGGATGATATGGAGGCGGGGCTTTGGATGGCTATAGAGGCGGCTTTGCTAGCGGGGATGGGGCGTGGGTTCTGGAGATGGGTGGTGTTAGTGACTGAATACTAAATACAAATGTGATCAATTTCACTAAATTACTACTTAAAAATGATAAACGATGGTGGCGCACGCCTTTAATCCCAGCACTTGGGAGGCAGAGACAGGTGGATTTCTGAGTTCAAGGCCAGCCTGGTCTACAGAGTGAGTTCCAGGACAGCCAGGACTACACAGAGAAACCCTGTCTCGAAAAAAAAATAAAGAAAAAATTAAAAAAATGCATTTCCTATTTAAAAAAAAAGATAAACGAGATACCAAACTCTCCAAATGCATGGCTTTTACCTCTTTCTAGTCAACATATAATTGCACAAGTAAATTATTTCTGCACAATTATGTATTTTAGACAGGGAAAATAAAAACTCGAAGTCAACTGCCTGAGTTGGCTGCATAAAATCCTGTTGAAGAATGACTCCTTGGGGCAGGTTCCCAGAACTAACAGACACGAATATAGTATTTAACTTCAAGAGTTCTGAAACTCTCTCCAAAGAACACAGTCCTTCAGTCATGGGAGCTGTTAGCTTCTTCATGGTTTTATCTATCTTCCACTCCACTGAAAATGTGCTCATCTTCCAGGTAGGAGGGCTTTTTTAGGAGACAGACATATCCTAAGAGCTAGACATGACAATACTTTCTCAAACAACATGCCTACTATCTAAATAGAGAATCGACCACATAAAGGGACTAAACAACATGCTTACTTATCTAAATAGAGAATTGACCACATAAAGGAACTCTCCCAAAGACAATCCCAAGAATAGGTAGTCTCTAAGACAAAAGGCCCACTTTTATTACGTGTGAATGTTTTGTTTCATTAACAAATTCAGTGCTTCATTTACTTTGAATCCGTCATTCATTTACAATACAAACATAAATCTGGGTCTGCGGTGCTTTGGGATTTTATCAGAAGGGAAAGTGACAGATGACCGTGGAACCCATATGTCTTGCTGTTTACAGTGTAGCAGATGCCTCTACATTTCCAATCAAAGGAGCCCAAGGTAGCTGGTGGGAAAGATAGATTGAGAATCTACTTGAGATGGAATAGGACAATGTCAACAGCCTAAGGGAACTGGGTGGCATTCCTGTGGCCGTGTGTTTACCCGAAGCTTTCTCAAAGCTGAGAAGATCTCTCACCCTTGTCATTGAAGCCAGGATTACCGGGAGACTATTTGACAACAGTATGGACCCAAAAAGACAAAGAAAACAGAGTAGAGAATGTCCGAATTCTCAAAGTTTCCTAATTAGGGAAAATAACTTGCGTATTAGGGTAGTTTTTAGAGATGAATTTTAGAACATCAGGTGACCCTAGAAACTAACCACATCTGCCCTCTTACAGACAACACATTCTTGTCTCTCAGGAGTTGACTCACCAAGTATTTGGTCACCAACGGAAGCAGGACTTGTATCGGCTGCTGATACTCTCCAACAAACTCTACTTCATCATCTAGATAAAGCCCCAGTTTTCCTAATTTCTACACTTCAAAGAGGTTGTTCAACAAAAAAGTATCTCACTTGTTGGGAATTTACCATATATTTTCCCTGTAAATAGGAGATGTTGGGGAAGGGCTGTAGTCAGTCAGTAGAGTACTTGGTTAACATGCACAAAGCCCAGTATTTGATACCTAGCACCACAGAAACAGAAACCTAGTGTGCCTGGAATCTCAGCACTCAGAAGGAAGAGGCAGAAGTTCAAAATAATCTTTGGCTTTACAGAGAGTTTGAAGCCAGTCTGGCCTAGGTCAGACCCTGTCAAAGACAGGAAAAACAAATTGTGTGATGAACAGGTCCTAGGCCAGGCCCACCCAGACATCTGGTACATGTTTGTGAAGATGGAATATGCTAAAATAGCGGTCCTCAAGATGAGGTTGTGATCCTTTGGGGGGTCAAACAACCATGTCACAGGGGCACTAAGACTATTGAAAAACACAGTTGTTTACATTATGCGTTATAACAGCAGCAAAGTTACAGTTATGATGTAGCAATTAAAATATTTTTTATGGTCGGGGGTCACCACAACATGAGGAATTGTATTAAAGGGTTGCAGCATTAGGAAGGTTGAGAACCACTGGGGTAAAGTAAAAGAAAGCAAATTAAACAAATACACAGAACCCTGCAAACCTCACAGTCTGGGCAGAATTTTATCATTCAAACTTAAAGTGCCAAGAATAATAAGGTGACAGTTCTGTTCCCCTGGTGACCACAGCCAGGACTCCAAGGGAGACCAGGAGTACTCAGTGAAGCAGAGCTGACGAAACGCTTGCACACTGATTAAAGTTCAGAAGGTTCAGCTACTGTGGGAAGACCAAAGCTTGAAGGTCTGAGGCAGGATTTTTTAAGCTGTCTTCTCTGGTTTGGAGTAGAATCTAGGCTGAAAAGCAAAAAGCATGCTGAGGCTGTGGCTCAGCAACAGAGGGTTTGTCTAGCATTCGGGAGACCTTGGGTTTGATACCCAGCATTTGCTCTATGTGTATGTATATGATGAATATGTATATGTATTTTTATGCCCAACTGACATACATATATCTTTAAGGCTGAGCCCACTTTGGGGATTGAGTAAAGGAGAAATTGCAAAAAACAAAACAAAACAAAACAAAAACCAAAAACCAAAAACCAAAAAACCAAAAAACCCAGACATTCTGAGAAGGAACTCCGGATCCAGATATGATGGTGCACACCTCTGAGCCCAGTGTTCAAGAGGCTGAGGAAGGAGGTGTGATGGTTTGTACATGCTCAGCCAAGGGAATGGCACTATTAGAAGGTGTGGCCCTGTTGGAGTAGGTGAGGTCTTGTTGTTGTAAGTGCATCACTGTAGGTGTGGGCTACAAGACCTTCATCCTAGCTGCCTTTGAGCCAGTGTTTGGCTAGCAGCCTTCAGATGAAGATATAGGACTCTCAGATCTGCCTGCACCATACCTGCCTCAATGCTGCCATGCTCCCACCTTGATGATAATGGACTGAACCTCTGAACCTGTAAGCTAGCTCCAATGAAATGTTGTCCTTTATAAGACTTGCATTGGTCGTGGTGTCTGCTCACAGCAGTAAAACCCCGACTAAGACAGGAGGGTTGTGAGTTTGGGGCCAGCACAGACTATATCTTGTGCACATCTTTATCTTGAAAATGAGTGAAAGAGGGGAGAGGAGCTCACAAGCCATTATATATAGAGATACATAGCTTGTCATTGTTCTTTTGTGTGCTCACATCCCTTTACCATAAACCACACTGCAAACCATTGGAGAAGTCAGCGGCCTTGTGTGTCATGCCCCTGTTAGTCAGCACAGAGTGTATAGTGATGACTGACATATGCTTGGGAGCCTCCAAGCCACTGGATACCATCACTTTCTTCAGAGGCATAGGACAGTGAGGGGTAGCTCATTGTGTCCAACTGTGAGAACACCACCATCAACAGGAACAGCTGAGTCTCCTCATCTTTTATCCCCCCTCCCACGTTTGGCTCTTCTGTGCCATCATCTGAGGTGATTATTTAGTGACAAGGTACTATTAGAAGTAGGAACTGAGTCCCCTACCAACCTCTTGAAATTGTCACTTGTGTATAATGACCAACTGAGCAAACTTCTGGCTCAGAGAAAGGGAATCGCCTTGTACTGTCCTTCAGGACTTCTCTTTCCTGTCAAACCTGACTTCTCAAACTCTAGTTGTGGTGGTTTGAGTATGCTTGGCCTAAGGAGTCGCATAATTAGGAGGTGTGGCCTTCTTACAGGAAGTGTGTCACTTTGGGGGTGGGTTTTGAGACCCTTCTCCTAGCTGCCTGGAAGTCAGGCTTCTGTCTGCCTTCTGAACAAGATGTAGAACTCTCAGCTCCTTCTCTAGCACCATGCTTGCCTGGATGCTGCCATACTTCCTACCATGATGTTAATGGACTGAACCTCTGAAAATGTAAGCCAGCCCCAATTAAATGTTGTTATCTATACAAGTTACTTTGGACAAGGTGCCTCTTCACAGCAGTAGAAGCACTACGAGACAAGTTCATGACTCTTATCCCCACACTGATCAAGTATGTGCTGTACTGAGAAGTAGGCACTCTTTTTGGCTGCATAGCAGTAGCTGTCTACTTAAAAGCCTGCTTCTAAAACCACCCATCCAGGCTGCTGGACTGCATCCAAAGAGCACATTTGGAAAGTGCTCTTTGACAAGGTCTCACCAAGTACACAGACCGGAACTTTTCTCTAGGGACATTCCTGAATAGTTTAAGGCAGCCGTTCTCAACCTGTGGGTCACGATCCCTTTGGGATCATGCCTAAAATCATCAGGAAACACAGATATTAATATTATGATTCATAAAAGCAACAGTTATGAGGTAACAATTGAAATAACTCTGTGGTTGGCGTCACAATGAGGAACTGTATTGAAGGGTCATAGCAATAGGAAGGTTGAGAACCTCTGGTTTAGGGGCTCACATGCAAAAGGAACTAGCGTGGTACTCAAAGGAAGATGATTCAGGGAAAGGCAAGATCACAACGCCACAAGAAAAGTGGTGTAGGGCCAGCTCTGTCATTGGAACATTCCCAAAACTGTGGACAGGTTTTCCATGCAACTTGTAAAAGAAGGGCCAATGAGCTACCTACTAAAAGTCCTTTTCAAAAATGCAGGGTAGACAACATCCTATCTTCCCCGAAGGTGGAGCACGGAGAACTGAAGGATGCTGAGGAGACAAACACAAGTCCTTTGAGACAATGGTGATTGATGAATATTATTGATGAATAGTGAAGCCCTTATTGTGGAAATTTCTGGAACCTTCTTTGGCTATCTTGATGTCTTAGTATCAATTACTCCTTTTACAAAGCAGGTTCTGTGTGACCCAGCCAAGAGCAAAAATCTGGCCTGAGCCTTGCAGGCTTCTCCTAGCTCCTGTTATTTTTATGACCATATTTCAACAATTTGAAGTCTTTAGAACACATCTCAGTTACAACCTTGTTTAGTTTTTCAAACCCCTGAAGGTTCCCTGGCTACCTTCCCAGAACTCTGAAGCAGGATGCTGATAGATTTCATTAGAAAGAAGTGTGGAATCTGGTCGGTAGAGGTGGCCTTGACTTTTGGCTCCGCCTCTTGTCACTTCTCTTCTTTCCAGTCCCCATGGGATCATCATTGAATTAATATTATTATCCGACATGTTGAACAGCCAATGACTGTTACTCAAAAAAGGCAGGCAGATGGGTCACGTCTAACGGGAAACCAAGACATTGCTCAACTTCATCTGCCCTCGTCAAAACTTTTCAAGGCTTGAAGCCATCCTGAAGAGCTGAGAATAAAAGCAGAGTACCAAACCAACAATGCAGAATCCATGTCTGCGTGTCTTTTCTTCAAAACAGACAGTCAGAGGAACATACTAGTATAATCATACTATATATAGAGATGACAAGTAGCTAAGCCCTTCATGTGCACCAGGAGAGAATATGAATGGGAATGGACGAAAAGTCAGGTGGCTGGGTTAGTCTTCCTGTTGATGGATCAATGTCACCTTCCTGGTCCTTAAAGTCCGTGGGAGTGGAGCTTTAATTTCAGTGCCTCAGAAGGTGACTGTGTTTGGAGCAGGGCCTTTGAAGAGGTCGCTGAGGTAAAAGGAGGTCCTTAGGGTAAGCTCTAATCCAATAGAACTTAGCATCTTTCCAGGAAACAATTAAGGTACAGACAGCACAAGCTGAAGGACCATCATGTGAGGACACAGGGGTTGGGGGTCAGGGGATGGGGGAAGGCAGCCAGTAAGATAAGTCTCAGAAGAGACAACCTGAGGAGTAGACCTCAGCTTTTAGTCCCCAGCACCATGGGCCCGGCCAGCACGTGCAGATGTGGAGGTTCCTGGCCTGTGGTTGTTTGCTGTAGTGGCCCAAGCTGATCAAGAGGCCTAAATTCCACTTACTACTTTCTCCGTGTCCCATTTTGTGATCTGTGGGTCCTTTGTTGACTTTCCTTCCTTCACCCTGTTCGCTCTGCTCTTTCTTTTACTCCTTGGAGCCCCTCCCCACCTCTTCCCTTCTGCTCTACCCCCTTCTCTCTTCCCTCTTTCTAAAGAGCTGCTCTCTCAATCCTCCTAGCCAGAGATGGAGCCTTGGAAAGGTGAACACACTTGTGTCCCACACCCCAGGTGCCACAAGAGGTGGGACACACCCCAGGTGTGACGAGAGGTGACACTTGTGTCCCACACCCCAGGTGCCACAAGAGGTGGGACACACCCGAGATGCGATGAGAGGTAACACTTGTGTCCCACACCCCACACCCCAGGTGCAACGAGAGGTGACACTTGTGTCCCACACCCCAGGTGCAACGAGAGGTGACACTTGGGTCCCACACCCCAGGTGCAACGAGAGGTGACACTTGTGTCCCACACCCCAGGTGCTGTGAGAGGCAGGTCTGTCCCCTGAAGCTCAGGCTGCGTCATTAGCAAGCCTCTTCCTTCCTTTTGAGGCCTCCTTGGCTGTTCACTCAGCATTTCTGAGCTTGTTTTTCTAGCCATATTTTTAGATGGCAATCTACATCCTCGCATGGTTTCTGTGAGATTCAATTAAGTGTTTGCCTGGCCCACATGGGCTTGAGTATGCTTGTAACCCCATCACTCCGGCGGCAGTGGCAGGAGGATCACAAGTTCAATGTTATTTATTCCCTACTACAGAGGAGATTTGAGACCAGCCTGGGCTACAGAAGATCCTGTCTCCAAAACCAAACAATTCCAATATAGTGTATTGTTAATCATGTAACATGTTTAACTCTAATAAGATTTTTAACCTAGTGTTTTATGATATGAAAAATGAAAAACAATAACTAATCAATAAATAAGAAACTTTATGATTTTGAATAGCATACATAAAAGGACCGTCCATGCATTTTCCTCCCCCTCTCCCCAAACTGTTTTTTCCTACTTGAACTTTTTACCTCACCCTCACCACTAAGGCCACATCTCACAAATCTAGCACTGTGCAGTTAAGATTGTTTCAAAGAGCATATTTTTTTTTTTTTAAAAAAAAGACTGAGTGAATTACACATTATTTAAAAAAAAAAAACAGGCAGAGAAAGCAGTCAGCCTCAGTAAGAGAATATACTTGAACAACTGGAAGCATACCAGTACCTTTGGCAAGCACAATTAAACTCTGAAAAAGCAAATTAAAAACAACAAATGGTGTGTTTACTTATGAGGATAAGAAAGGAAAAGAAACCAAAACTGTACCCCCTCTTGAGGCTCAGGAAAAGGTAGCTTAAACTCCTGCCATCTTTACTTTGTTCCATGTGGCTAAATAGTGAATAGGATAATAAGCCAGGCCGGGCGGTGGTGGCGCACACCTTTAATCCCAGCACTTGGGAAGCAGAAGCAGGAGGATTTCTGAGTTTGAGGCCAGCCAAGTCTATAGAGTGAGTTCCAGGACAGCCAGGACTACACAGAGAAACCCTGTCTCAGAAAAAAAAAAAAAAAAAAAAAAAGGATAATAAGCCAGAATGATCTGGCACCTTTGATGTGAAAGCACTCTCAGTGAAATGAAATGTGTCCTCTCCCGGGCTCTGCTGAATCACTGTAATGCAACAGCAGAATTCTGATTTTCCCAATGCAGCAAGCTAGCTAGCTACCCGACACCTGTGCTTTTCTTTTGCAAAGATTTTGAGAAACTTGAGAAGACAAAAATATTGTCATGGATAGCAACTGTTAATTATTATTTTTAAATAATACTTTAGCAATGGACAACCTTGAAAACAAGAAAACAAAATATCTCTTACTTTTATTATTTTTTAATTGTGTGTGCGCATGTGTGCAAGTGTGCTGATTAATTTTTTTGTCACCTTGACACAGCTGGGGTCATTGAGGAAAAAAAAAATGGCACCTGAACATGAAAAAGAAAAAAAAAAACGCAGCAGTAAGATTGGCTTTAGGCAAGTCTTGACTGATGTAGGAGGGGCAAGTCCACTGTAGTCGATGGCTTTCCTGGGAAGATGGTTCCTCTTGTATAAAATAAGCAAGCTTCGAGAGCCATGTAAGCAGCACTCCTCCACAGCCTCTGCTTCAGTTCCTGCCTTGAGCGCCTGTTCTCTCCCTGGTGGCTGTAGCTGTAAGGTGGACTGCTGCGCCCCCCAACCCCAGGTGGCTTTGCTGATGTTGTTCATCACAGCAGTAGGGAGCAAACTTGGACAGGCATTCCTAATCCGAACGAACGCCTGAAACCCGAGATGGTCCCAAGTCCAAAAACTTCTGAATCAGAGTCATAGTAACCCCAAAGGCCAGCTGCCAGAGTTAGACTGAGAACTCCTTCCCACCATCGGGTTCGCAGTAAAGTGTAAAGCCTGGCCCTGGACTTTGGGGTTTCCAGTATTCTACAATCTCCCAGGCGGGGGATGACTCAAATGATGCCCCTGAAAGGCATCGCTGTCCCCTCACCTCACTGTCTTCTCACGGCTGATTTGAAATGTTTGCCAACTTGCTTCTGATTTCAAAAGCTTCAATGTGAATCATTTCTCTAAGAGTCCATCTGAAATAAGCCCACCTCTCTGATTTCATGGGAGAAGAACCAATGACTGCTGGAAATGTCAGCATTTAATTGCAAATAAACCTTGTTCTTTTGAAGCCTAAAGAGAACTATTTGTGTGTGTGTGTGTGTGTGTGTGTGTGTGTGTGTGTGTGTGTGTGTGCGCGCGCGCGCGCGCGCGCGCGCGCACATGTGTTTATTAGTACAGATGCCTGGCCAGAGAGCCCAGAGGAAGGCACTAGGGGAACTAGAGTTACAGGTAAGGTTGTGAGTCACTTGACTGGGTACTGACATGGGTGCAAGGAATCGAACTCCAGCTGGGCAGTGGTGTTGGCACATACCTTTAATCCTAGCACTTGGGAGGCGGAGGCAGGTGGATTTCTGAGTTCGAGGCCAGCCTGGTCTACAGAGTGAGTTCCAGGACATCCAGGGATACAAAGAAAAACCCTGTCTCAAAAAAAAAAAAAAAAAAAAAAAACCAAAACCAAAAACCAAAAACCAAAAAAAAACCAAAAAAACAAACAAAAAGCCCCCCCCCCCCAAAAGAATCAAACTTCAACTCTGGAGCAGTACTTAACCTCTGAGCTATGAACATAGCTCCCACCCCCAATGCCTTATTTTAAACTTTAGAAAGAACCACAAGGAAAGTGCAAATTGATCCATTCTTATCTCCCTATGCAAAGCTCAAGTTCAAGGACCTCCATATAGAATCCAGATACACTGAATCTAAAAGAAGAGAAAGTGGGGAAAAGTCTCGAACTCATGGGCACAGGGGAAACAGAACAATGGCTTATGCTCTAAGATCAAGAATCAACAAATGGGACCTCATAAAATTGCAAAGCTTCTGTAAGGCAAAGGACACTCTCAATAGGACAAAACAGCAACCAACAGATTGGGAAAAGATCTTTACCAATCCTATATCTGATAGAGGGCTAATATCCAATAAATACAAAGAACTCAAGAAGTTAGACTCCAGAGAACCAAATAACCCTATTTAAAGAATGGGGAACAGAACTAAACAGAGAATTTTCAACTGAGGAAACTCAAAGGACTCAGAAACACCTAAAGAAATGTTCAACATCCTTACTCATCAGGGAAATGCAAGTCAAAATGACCCTGAGATCCCACCTCACACCAGTCAGAATGGCTAAGATGAAAAACTCAGGTGACAGCAGATGCTGACAAGGATGTAGAGAAAGAGGAACACTCTTCCATTGTTGGTGGGATTGCAAGCTGGTAGAATCACTCTGGAAATCAGTCTGGAGATTCCATAGAAAACTGGACATGTACTACTACCTGAGGACCCAGCTATACCACTCCTGGGCATATACCCAGAAGATAGTCCAACATGTAAAAAGGACACATGCTCCACTATGTTCATAGCAGCCATTTTTATAATAGCAAGAAGCTGGAAAAAACCCAGATGTCCCTCAACAGAGGAATGGATACAAGAAAATGTGGTACATTTACACAATG
>JADRCC010543430.1:0-14118 GCA_019843855.1 Hylomyscus alleni
AGAGTGGGAAATGTAAAAGCGTCTAGGGAATTTCAGCTTACTTAGGATGTATCACATATGTTGACAATTCTAAAGAACAATGACAAGTTCAAATCCCCAATACATGATGGGGGGTAAGTCAGTTTTACAAGACAATGAAGTTTCAAATTGTCCCTTGATGGGGCTAAGGGAGATCATTGAAGCATATCTAGACATCAAGTCTAGGTGTGCAGCAGGACACCAAGTGATGACTTCTGCTTACTTGCTCACTTCCTTTTCTTGTGAGATATATAAACTCACTATATAGTCTTGGGTGACCTTGAAGTCAGAGAGATGCCCCTGCCTCTGCCTCTTAGGTGCTGGAATTAAAGATATTGCACTACCACACCCAACATGACTCTTTTTTTTTTTTAAACTGAGATAAGTAGCCGGGCGGTGGTGGCACATACCTTTAATCCCAGCACTTGGGAGGCAGAGGCAGGGGGATTTCTGAGTTCGAGGCCAGTCTGGTCTACAGAGTTCCAGAACAGCCAGGGCTACATAGAGAAACCAAAAAAAAAAAAAAAAAAAAACCAAAAAAAAAAAAAACTGAGATGAGTAATGTGTACTTCAGGAGCTGTGAGACAATGGCTTAAAATAGTGTTGCTGTTGCTATATTATAATTCTAGGTAAGACATGAAGAATTAAATATCTGTTAAAATAGATTTAGCAATATGACATCTATTACCTTTTGCAAAGGAATTAAATATGAATGCATATGTACACAAGAAAAATACTTGAATAAATTAAAAAATCGAAGTTCTGATTTATGGACTGTCTTTTCTCTTTCCATCCAAAACTTTTCTAAGTACATATACAAATAGGGAACGAAGTAACTTTATTTAAATAAAGAAAAGAAACCAACAAAGAACACTTATAAATGAATTCAGAATTAATAATATAGGGAAGACTTGTTAAGTTGCTAATATACGCCTAGCACTATGTAACTAGTGCTTCTTACACATACAGAATAAAAGCCATAATTCTTGGTCTAGGTGTGAGGGCTTGTAATTCCAGCACACGCTTGTAATTCCAGCACCTGGGAGACTGAGGCATAGCTACATAGATAGTTGCAAGACTACCAGGGTTGCACAGTGAGACCTTGTTTCAAAAAAACAAAACAAAACAGACAAATACGTTGGCTCTTTTACAATCCCTTGTATCATAGTGCTTCAATACAAACCTCCCTTCCTGGTTAGTTGCCTTACTTTCCTAAACTCAAGTTCCTCAACTACAGAATGAGGGGCTCTTGTGGGTCAACTAACACTGCTCTGGGGTGCTCTGCATGTAGGATAGACCTTCAGTGACAACCAGAACTATCCCCAGATACTGCCAATGGAAGATTGCTTATCCAACGTTTATCCATGTACACTCCTAGATTTTTCCATTATGTTCTCACTATTTCCTCTCTGTGTGACTCACGAAATGCTTAAAGATTAAGCACTTACACAAATGACTTTTTATCTATTTTTTTATAATTCTATACAAATACACAATGCATTTTGACCATACTTCCTTCTCTTTCCTCCAGCCCCTCCTGGAACCCCCCTTCTATACCTTCAATATTTTATTCTCTCTTCTCTCTCTGTCCAATCAGTGCTGTCCTTACATGCATGGATACAGAGCCACCCAATGGCATAGTAGAGCAATGTACGAAAGAGTCCACACCACCAAAGAAAACTTATACTCCCATCTCTGGCAGCCATTAATTGCTGATAGTTCTCATGAGGGGTAGGTCTCACTCAGGAGCCCTTCCTTCATGGAAGTCTGACTGTGGCTTCACTTTGTGTAGTATTTTCTACTTTAAGTTCATGTGTACAACAACCCTGTCTTGTAGCAGTTTTTCTAACCTCTGGCTCCTATTTACTGCCCCCTCCTCAAGATGTTCTCTCAGCATTGGGAAAGGAGTGATATTTAGGATATAAAGGAAGTTCCTTTAGGAGAGAGTATACAGTCACTTATTCTCTGTATTCTCACTGGCTGTGCATCTCTACATTAACTGCAGTCCATTGCACAAAGAAGCATCTCTGTCATAGGCTGAACACTTCACTAATCTACAAATGAGAAGTATTTAGAAGGCAGTTTGATACTATTTGCATTTAGGAGAACAATAACAGATTCTACCCTGGGGCCTATGACCTCCTTGGTCATTGGTTCTTAGCCTGGTTTACCAGGCACGAGTTTCCTCCTGCATAAAAATCCTATAACCCAGCCAGAAAGCTGCTGGTCAGTGCATCAATGTGCATATCTTGCCAGGTGGGTTCCTTGCAGCTCGCAGTGCTCATCTTTGTGTAAGAACATGACTGACTTTTCTCCCCAGCAGCCTGCATAGCACCTTCTGGCTTGATGAAATCTAGCCAGCAGGGAGGAAACTCAAAATTAATTCAGACTTCATTTGTCCATGTCTTGTGATCAAAATGTATGGTTTCTCCAACACGGGTCTTTCCATCAAGTTCCGGAGAGTGACCAAGGGAGAAGGCCTTAACCTGTATTGATTGGAGAGGTATCTGGAAACCCCTGACCAACAACTGGAAGGGAGGTACCCCACACATAGCACTGAACTCTGTTTGATAATTCCTCTGTCCTTCCTACAAGGTAACTCCAATTTAAACACCTTTAGTGTTAATTATACCTATCCCACCCCATCTTCTCCCTTACTCTCCCACTGCCCACTTTAGGGGCCAGACTAACCCCTTTCTCAGAGGCATTGATGAAAAAACAAGAGAATTCCAGTTCTATGTCATTCTCCAGAAACAGATATGGGAAGGCTGCTCTTAGGCTGGAGCTGGTTCCTTGAAGGAATCAAGGTTTTTGTTTTTGAGGACTGGTCCCTTCCAGCTGGACTGTGGTAATCAGTACTTAGGCAGTGGTGTTGGGGTACCCTGCATTCTCTTGGCCAATATTGTCTGACTGAACTCTCAGCTGACCTTGGCCCTTCCCCTGGATGCTGTACTTCTTAATAAAGTTACTTAGCATAAGTCATCAGCTTATGTAAGACCTCCTGGTCCCCACTATTACTCTTGTCTTCTTTATTTCTCATCCTCATTTTTCTCATTTGCACCCCATTGTTCCGGATCCTAACTCCTTTGGGTCTGCATTGCCTCACCTCACTTGCCATCTATGCTCTAATATCCCCCCTTAAAGTCTTCCTTCCTCCTGCCCCAGTGTCTACTTTCTAGCTTCCTGGATTCTATAAGCATTTCATGTTAACAACACACGTCTAAAATCCACATCTGAGAGAAGTGACATTTGTCTTTCTGGGTCTGCATTTCCTCAATCAGAATAGCTTTTCCAATTTCATCCATTTATAGGCAAATTTCACAACGTTCCACTGTATATGTATGATATTTCACTGTCTATTCATCAGTCAGTGGGCATCTAGGCTGTTCCATTTTCTAGCTGTTATAAATACAGTAGCAATGAACATGAACATGTATGAGCAAGTACCTCTTTTATAGGATTCAGGGGCTTTCGGGTGTATACCCAGAAGTGCTATACCTGAGTTATGTGGCAGATTCTTTAAGGAATCTTCATGTTGATTTCCACAGTCTATTCCAGTTTACACTCCTACTGGCAGTAAATAACTAATGTGTTTTCCAAGATACTGTAGTTTTCACTTTAAACAGCAATGTTGATGACTTGTAATATTCTTTCAGATGATAAATATTAATTTTATACAATTAATGACTATAAAGTTGATGGCAGCACCATCACTTTTTATGCCTGCCTTCACTTGGCTTTGCTTTCCTTGACAGCATGCACAAAGACTCAATTGTACATTTTGTTTTTCCTACTCTTCTCTTTTCTCCTCGTGATAATCAGAATTGCAAAAGCATAGATGATCATTCACAGGGTTTATATCTAACATGATCTTAACTGATCTTTACTATATCTAGTCTCATTTTCTTCAAAATTTTTATATAAATCCTTTCTTCCTACTTCAGCACTGCCATGGTCATCATCTGAGGTTAGTAATTGTCTTATATCTAGATTCTAAAGTAGCTGCCTTCTCTCATCTATGGCTTCACTTTATATCCAAGTCAAAGTCTGAAGGACTTGATGACGGGAACAACTGTGAAATGGAATAAAAGGAGCACTGCTTATACATAGCAGTGGACAAGGAGAGCCAAAGTCTGAGGTAAGGGGAAAGACAAAGGAAATGGATATCTAACATAGAAGATTCTAGGGAAAATGTTCAAGAGACAAGGCCAGAAGCTAGGCAAATTATGACAATGTAAACTATGAAAGAATAAGCACAGATGATGATTATAGGCAATAAGGGTTAAGACTGATCATAAAATTGCTTCCTGAATAAAAGTAAGCTTGTGTGTGTGTGTGCATGTCTGTATTTGTTTTGGTATTGTACCAACAGCATGAGGGAAGACAGAGAAGCAACAAGTTGACAGTCTAGACTCTCCTTCTAACCATCACTTTATTATGTGAAAAGCTAAACACCAAAAAAATTAAAGTTAAAAAAATTTAATTTTTTGAGAGAATGGTTGATGAGTTCCTAAAGATGAAATCTATAATATAAAAAGATTAAGTCAAAATAAAAAATGATCCAAATATATGTCACAGTATCTTTTATAATCATAAATAAAAGTGGCTTTATGTATTACCTTTAAAAATTGATTTTATGATAACTATATTAAACCATTTTCTTTAAGCTCTCTAAAGCTCAATAAAACCTACAGTCTTTTAAAAACCATTTTTTTTAGCCTTACCTTGTTCCTCCACCATCAATCGTGAGGATTCGGATTCCTCTGCCTTTCACTGGATCTACATAACCAATTAAGGCCAAAATTTCTCTAACTGCAGCCTGAAGCGTGTCATCCTTAACTTGTCTCAGTCGTAATAAATATGGAATAATTTTTTCCTACATTGAGAAAAAAGATATTTTGTTACTTATGTCAAACTAAGAAGGAACTGGTATCATCGCATACTTATGGACTCCCAACATTAAAGACATAGACACAGGGTTATATGGCCTGGGTTAAACAGTGGCATCCTGTAACAAAAATAAAACAAACATTTTTAGCTGACATGAATAGATCATAAAATCAAAGTGTGATTATTACTTTCTCTGTAGTTAAAAGGCTTACTTTATGACATGTTAATATCAATAACAATTTAGCATATATTTGTCCTAATTTGAAGACAAAAACTAGCATCTGTCCAGATATTATCTTGTAATATACAATGTGTGCCATAATTTACATCCCTATAATCCCAGCACTCAAGGGTCTAAAGCAGGAGGACTGTGAGTTTGAGGCCAGCATGGGTTACATAACAAGATTGCCTTTAAAAAGAAAAAGTCCAGCCGGGCTGTGGTGGCGCACGCCTTTAATCCAAGTACTTGGGAGGCAGAGGCAGGTGGATTTCTAAGTTCGAGGACAGCCTGGTCTACAGAGTGAGTTCCAGGACAGCCAGAGCTATACAGAGAAACCCTGTCTCGAAAAACAAAACAAAACAAAAACAAAAAACAAAAATAAAAAAAAAGAAAGAAAAAATCCAACACTCAATATAGAAAATACCGCTGGGCAGTGGTAGCGCACGCCTTTAATCCCAGCACTTGGGGGGGCAGAGGCAGGTGGATTTCTGAGTTCAAGGCTAGCCTGGTCTACAGAGTGAGTTCCAGGACAGCCAGGGCTACACAGAGAAACCCTGTCTCAGAAAAAAAAAAATATAGAAACTATAGTATCTTAATACAATTAGTAGTAATTTTGATAAAAAGTTTGCATAAATTTAAGGGAAAAGTTATGTAATGTTCAATAAACTGGGTAATTTTCTAGTGTTTTATTCACTCGGCTTCTCTTTCTGATCAGCCAAACTGAAATACTATTGTTGTTCTGGTTTTTAATTTATTGTTGTTCTGTTTGTTTAGCTAGTACTGAGCACCAAAAGAAATCTGAATAATAATATACAGAAATCTGAACAATGGTAGACATGCCGAGAGCAAGTAGAAAAGCCTGAGCAAACTCAGGAAGCCTTTTTAACCCAGTACAGAGCTGCTGAAGTAGCCAACAGTAGCTTTCCAAGAAGACAAGGATAACTGCTGCCTAGAAAAAGCCGATAAATTCACTCTCTACCCTTCTAGATGAACAATACATACAGATGTAAAAGGCAAAAACAATTTTAGAAGAAACACAGAAAAATACTTAGATTAGGCAATTTCATTTGTGGGAGGGAGAACTTCATATATGAGTTCTGCACCTACATCATTACCTCCTCTCCTCCTATGCCCCCCGCCCCCTCCCTTCTAAACTCATGCCCTCTTCTTTGTTGTTGATGGTGGTCATGAGTCCACTAAGCTTTGCCTGAATGTACATGTCAAGGGCACACCACATGGGTTTAGACAACCTGTATGGGGGCTTTTCCCTGGAGGAAACTGGTTCTCCCTCTCAACAGCCACTGACAACCTGTATGTATTTCTTCATCTAGAAGTAGAAGCCTCTGGAATTTCTCCTACCCACACTGGCATTTCAATTAATGTTATCATTATGCCTGTCTAGTTCAGAAGAAAAGATGCTTAAAACAGTGGAAGAAATTGGCTGTGAGTTTGTGGGTACATTCTCCCTGTCATGTTCAGGGGATTCAACTCAGCAACAAGTAAATATCCTGAATCTCTGGCTGTTACAATCTTTCCACTACCACTACTGCAATTCTCCCTGCCTTCCACACCCCCCAAAAAGCTTCTCTGATGAGTGGGTGAGAGCTACACTTAGCAGGCAAAATGTGGAAATTCAAATATTTTTTTAAATTGAACACATATAAACTGGACTAAATTAAAACTAGTATCTGTTCTTTTTAAAAAAGATTGAAAAGATAAGGGCAGGTGGGTAAGACATGGTACACACACATTCTCCTGGAAAGCTTGTACTATAACTTAATACAAATGAACTTTGTCAACCAGTGAAAAAGCTGGTGAGCCACTTACAAAGTGGTACATACCTACAAATCTAGCACTTGAGGAAAGGCAGAGGCAGAAGGATGACAATGATCAGGCCAGCATGAACTACAAAGTAAATTTAAGGCCTAGGTAAACTTACATAATGAACCTAACTGAAGAATATAAAGAAGAAAAAAGCTGCTTAAAACAATGGGAGAAATTGGCAAGAAAAGTTTAGTTGGGAAAGATCACACCAAGCAAAACATGACACAATTTCTTCAGTTCCTTGGTTTTAGATTATTATGTAGGGGAAACATGACAACTTTCCCAACTACCTAGATTTTCGTTTCTGACTGATCTAAATAGAATTTCTATGCTACATTTCTTCTTGGTAGTCAAGGTTTCTTGGATTTGGGATCAGTTCTCAAATATAAGAGAATACGCAACAGTTCAACTATCATGATGATTCCTAACAGGCTACAGCTGAAAACTACCCAGATCTATTAACAGTACAACACAAACAATAAATTGTGACCCACCATGATAAATAAAAGGAGAACAAATCATTTACAACTACCTGCCACACTGAGTCAATCCTATCAATGTGCTGAGGGAAAGAAAGCCATCACACATGGAGCCCAAATCAACCTTTCTGCAGACTAAGACTGAGATGGAGAAGAAAGACTTCTGCGTACTAGTGATGTTCTGTTTGCTTCTGTGCTGAGTCTGTGAACGTCCACTGACACTTACAAAAGTATCTATGTTATTCTTGCACAAGATGTTATTAAATCATTCTTTAAATCATATGCTATTGTCTGAAGACTAGGTCTCTTGTAAAGTTCATGTTGGAACTTAGTTCCTAGTACAATATTAAAAGAGAGGTCTTTCAGGAAGTGCTTAGGACATAAGACCTCTGTCTCGCATGAGTTTAAAGATCTTGGAAGTGTGGCTGGAAATGAGCTGCTCTGTTGTTCTGCTGTGTGACTGAGTCACAAGCTGCAACAAAATACCTTACTGAGCCTTGTTTGTCCTGGAACTCTCTGTAGACCAGGCTGGCCTCGAACTCAGAACTCCACCTGCCTCTGCCTCTGCTTCCCAAGTACTGAGACTAAAGGCATGCACCACCACCGCCCGGCTCAGTGTAAGGTATTTGTTACAGCAACTTAGAGGACTAAAACAGTAATTATATTTTAGATCTCTTCTGACATGAACATTATCCTTAAACGCACACATGTATTTCAAAAACATAACTCCAAAAATACATCAATATATGAAAGAGAAATCTCAAATTTTAGGAATATGAAATATGTAAGCTCTGAATGTATGTGTTACACAATGTAAAACTATTGAAGGGTACATTTCAAAGAAATACTTTTCAATAGGACAGATATCAAACACTTAAGAAAGTATGAATTAACAATTTTCTGAGTGGTAGATTAAAAAAGCACTGACTGGGTTTCAATGAAACGGTAACAATATCATTATAGTATTTCCAAATTAGGGGATAACATTTGAAATGTAAATAAATAAAATATCCAATAAAATAAATAAAGTGTACAAGTAAACTCAGTATAAAGAGGCTCACCTTCTTTAGTCACTTAGCTTCTCTTTAAATGGTTTATTTAATGAAGTCTAAACTTTGTTCACTACTGTATACATAAAATACTGAGGGGCAAAGAATGCTAACTGCTTTACCAAATCAATCATTAATTCATATGTTTTGGACTTCAAATGTAAAAAGACCATAGTAGGATTATAAAACAAACATTAGTAATGGTTTTCTGTATTATGTTTCCTGTCTTTTGTTTTTAGACAGAATCTTGCTAAACAGTCTAGGCTGGTCTCACACTTTTGATCCAAATACTGGGATTAAAGGTGTTTGACCACATCTGGCTATTTCCTATCCTGAAAAATGATTACATAGTAAAAGAGCTGCACTGCAATTAAGAATTTGACAATTCTGAAGTAATGTAACTAACATACTTAAACTTATGTTCCACTTTACATAGGCCCACCTCAAAGTATAAATATTCATGATTATAGCAGAATTTATGTCACAAAACAAACAGAACTCATTAGCCTAATGTGAATCACAAAATAATGAGACAATTCCTGAATATATACTGTATGATTTAAAAGAACAAAAATTTATAAATAAAAAGGCTTTGCATTCCCTACTTTAATAGGTTTACTTGAATTTTTATTTCAAGACAAATATTAAATAAATTTGAAATTACCTTGACAGCCACTCCTTTTCCTTCAGGAAATTCTAGAAGATGAAAAGTCAGTTCTTCAACCCTAGTAATACAAAGCTTTGGGTCGATTGTTCTTCGTAAGGCCTGAACTAAGGCTCGAGTTCTGTTATCAATACTCACTCTTGCAATAATCTATAAAGTCATATGAAACATGATTAGAAGATGGAATTACTCTACAAATGGTTAACATTTCTTAAACCCACACTGAAAAACAACTTGCCTTTTCTCGCTGAAGTAACACACGCTTTTTCTCCTCTGCCTTCTTGTCTTTGCTGACAGCTTGCTCGGTTTTAGCAGGCTCTTCTTCCTGTTCTTCAGGCTGACTCTTGGGATCAGACTTTAGTTTGGGCACAAGTCCACCAATGTAACCACCGACTAAGGCTTGGACGCCTTCAGTGGGACGAGAAAGGAAGTTAGCAATGCTTTGTTTTGCAGACACTGGGTGAGCCTCAGGCAGCTGGGTAGGGCTGGAAAGTTTGTCTTCAACATCTGGGAGAGATTCTGAGTCTGGCCTGTCTGTCATGGTGTCAGAGCCAGGAGAACTGGATTTCCTTTCTTCAAGGTCTGGTTTGTCCTGAAGTTGTTTATCTTCCTTTGTTTCAGACATTTTTTCCTTGTTTTTGAAATATGAGTTAATATGACTCGCTAAAAAGTAGAATGACTCTCCAAATCTGGTGGTTATACCGTATGTATAATGGAAAAGGCCGTGTTTACCTGAATCTTCTTTATCTGCAAAGTAACTTTTCTGTTCTGCAAAAGAATTCTTTTCTGCTGATTTATCACTATAGTTTTTCAGAGATTCAATGGCTTGCTTAACATTTTTTTGTTTTAACCATCCCCTATCTGATACTTTTCTTAATATTCGAGAACTTGGCTTAAATTGAGCTAACCGTGAAACCATTTCATTTTGACTGCCAAAAATAGCCTTTGAAACTGAATTCAAAGTACTTTTAATACGGGACATACGAATGCTCACTTTTGTAAGTCCCTTGGGAGCAGAAGTGCTAAGTTTCACAATCCCAATATGTAAGCCATGGTTGCTTGGAGAGTGCCAGTGTTTGCTGCAATGTGCTTCACTTCTGTTCCATTTGCAGCTTTTCTTACTTGTGTGAAACTCTCTGTGCACACTGACATGGTTCATGCGCCAATGCTGTTTAGAACACACAAAATGGAACTGTTTGCTTCTCTGTTTCCCACAAAGATTTCTTGCATTATTAAGGAAGTAAATATATATATCTAGAGTCAAATTAATAGACATAACTTAAATATCATTTATTTTCTATGTGACATTCTCTCACTCCATTCCTGAATGCTTCATTTAAGAAATTCCATAATTCATGGTCTTACCTGAAATGGTTAAAAGAAAAAGATTAATTAGCATTCAAGTTAAAAATCAAAGTTGAGTTAATACATATGACTTTTGTACCACAGCAACAAACCATCTCAAAGAAAGATGGAATAAAGCTAGAGAGATGGCTCAGCAGTAAAGAGAGCACTTGTTGCTTTTGTTAGAAGACTGGGTTCAAGCTTACATTTCAAAAGTATTTATATACCCAAGGGAAACATAGACAATTAACTTGGGAGGTGGCTTGTAGGAAAGAGAAGAACAAAGAGTGAGACTGAATGCTTTGCTTGACCTTTGTAGCTCTTGTATCAAGTTTGAAGAAAAGAACTTTATAAGTTACTCTTTCTCTGAGATGAATGCTTTTCAAAATCATCACAGCCAATGAATCAGATTCTTACCCTCACCTAATGTCTGTGTCACCCTCCAAGCAGAACCATTGTTCATTGAAACAGTTGATGAATGACTTTATGGATAGACCATCTTAATACACACACCATTTCTTAAATGAATGTAACCTGTTTTCTGTGGCCTGAGAATAAATTCACTCACTCAAGTCAAATAGCTTTGACCCTAGCAGGAAGTCTGTACCCAAAAATTGTGCCTACAATTCATTCCTTGGCACAGCAGAACTGTCAACTCTCAGCTTAGCTATGATGGAGGTAAAATCCTTTGGGGATGTGAGGGTCATTGAAGTACAGCCTTATGACAATGAAATCCAATGTCTAAAAATTGTTCTTATTTTGGGCTTGTACCACAGTAAGAGCCAAGATTTTAAACTCTACTAAATACAAAAAAAAAAAGAAAACAAACAAAAACTTTATATATTTATGTTCATTTAAGAAAATATTAATAGTGATGTATTATTTTGAAATATACAGTTAATACATTTGGAGTTATTTAAAATTTATACTGAGAAAAACGTATATATTTTCAGTATTATCGTAGACAAGCATCTACATAAGACTGTTAAATTCATTGTTGTTTTATATCAAACAACTTTTATAATACTCATTTTTATTGTTATGATATTTTATAAATTTTAAAGACTATGACAAAAAAGATATTGTAGGTATTGAAGGGGGGTCTCTGGGAGGAGTTGGAGTACAAAAGAGAAATAAAAATGTGATTTAATTCTATTTACTTAAAATGTTTTTAAATGCTAACAAATTCAGATAAATTGAAATCATGTAACTTTTGTCATCATAATGCAATAAAAGTTAAAAAAAAAATAAAGGGGCTAGAGAGATGGCTCAGCGATTAAGAGCACCGACTGTTCTTCCTAAGGTCCTGAGTTCAAATCGCAGCAACCATATGATGGCTTACAACCATCCGTAAAAAGATCTAACACCTTCTTCTGGGATGTCTGAAGACAGCTACAGTGTAATTACATATAATAAATAAATAAATCTTAAAAAAAAAATAAAGAAGAAGACTGGGTTCAGCTCCCAGTTTCAGGGGATCAGGTACCCTTTCCAAGTCTCTAAGGGTACTGTATGAATATGGCACACACACACACACACGCAGGGGAAACACTCAAACACATAAAAAAAATAAAAAATTTAAAAGATGTACTACTGTATTTCCAAGATGCTGGTAAGATTTCATTTTTAAAGTAAGGGGAAATAACAGCATTCACTGCAGATGTCAGTGAGAAGTTGGGAAGCAGGATGTTTAGGAGAAGAATTCAGAGATATTTCCTACTAGGTTTTTCTAATTATACAGTTTCTCTTTTTATTATTAATAAATTATTCCCTAGCTTGAGACATTAGATTTTTAATACTTTGTTAAACTGTTGTGTATCTTTACAGACTCCTTAATCCACAGTGACCATGGTATGAAGTGTTGGGGCTATACACAGGTTACTAAAGAACTTCCAGCTTAAAGCAAGAAACGGCCATGTCAAGACTATCTCCCATAATCTAGTAATAACTGCTCATTAAGGAGGCTTCCTAAGTTCTCTTATCTAATAAAGGCTCATTAAATCAAAGTGATGAGTGACACCTCAATGGCTAATATGATTGCTGTGCAAGCATTAAGACCCAAGTTATACTTGTAAGTCGACCACCCCCATGGAGATGGGGGACACAGGAGAAATCCAGGTGCACACTGACCTCAGTCCACCCAGTGCTGGGCCAATGGCTAGGTGAGAGAGCCTGTTTCAAAGAGCAACAGTGACAAAAGAGTGACAAAAGAAGACATTAGATGTTCACTTCTAGCCTATACACACATACACACCGTATTAGATTATGTGTGGCAGCTTGCAAGTGGTTCATAACTACAATATAGAAAAACATAAATAGATAATAAATATAAAATAGGCCATTCAGTGAAAAATAAAACAGTACATTGATAAAAAATATTTGTAAGTCAAGAAAGATCAATGAAAACATATTTTGACCAGGTTTGATGGCACATGCATGCAATCTCAACACTCAGAAGGCTTAGGCAGGAAGATCACAAATTCAAGACTAGTATGAACTCCATGTAGTTATAGACAGCCTGGAATACAGGATGAGATCCACTGAACAAAAAATGCAAACAATAAAAACCCTATGCAGGTATTTTATCCTTTTAAATAGTAAAAATGTGAGCTAGAGAAATACAGAGGTACCCAAGACATATCTCACCAAGTATATGCAAGAATCAATTTCTACTACTAGGCATAGGTGGTAGTAATTGGGACAAGTGTGAGTGCTATCCACTGTTGATAATGAGTTAGGAAAACAGGATACAGAAGCTACTTGACTGATAAAATTTTAATTAACTAATTAATTAGTTTGTTTGTTTGTTCAAGAGTTTCTCTAGCTGTCTTGGAACTCACTCTGTAGACCAGGATAGCCTTGAACTCAGAGACCCACTTGCCTCTGCCCCCTTACTGCTGAGGTTAAAAGCATGGAATTGCCAAAATTGCCTGGCCATTTGACTACATTTTAAATAATAGTTAAATTTTATTTAATTTGTAAAGATGAAGAAAACTTAGACCAACAAAGGAGATGCTATTTCCTGTGAAAATAGGAATTCCAGATGGAATTCTGGAAAACAGAAAAGTGAGTCAATGCAAAACAGTTTTTAGCTTAAAGAGAATAAGATCAGTTTGTTCTTGAGCGAAATATGATTATAATCTGAAGACATAATTCAAGTTGAGCAAAATAACATGTTCCACTGTAGATGTAGTTATATAAGATTTTTATTAGTTATGGAGCAAAAACAGTCAAAACTCAAGGTAGTAGAAACTGGATGGCAATGGGGAACCACAGGAAGATAAGATATAGGCAAGGCAGGAAAATTTTAAGTTTCAGGTGTCTCTATCTTATAATCTTCTTAGCTTTTAGACTATCTATTGCTGTGATAAGAAACCATAACCATGGCAACTTATCAAAGAAAGTGTTTAATTTAGGGATCACAGTTTCAGAGAGTTAGTTAGGAGTCCATGAAAAATACAACCATGGTGTCAGGAACAGCTATTTAGTTAGTTAGGGTTACTACTGTCATGATAAAACACCATGAACTAAGGCAAGAGCAACTTATAAAAGGAGTCATTTGATTAGGAGCGTGCTTACAGTTTCAAAGAGTTAGTTCATTATCATCATGGTGGGAAGTGGGGGGGGGGG